>CM035591.1:76196643-76258136 GCA_020423425.1 Chrysopa pallens
AACTATGACCAACGGACTTCCAAAAAATGAGGTTTTAATACTTATGGTATAGAGAATTAATAACTAAAAATTTTAATAGAAGTATTTTAAAGTAAAATTTGAAGTTTGAGTAATTTGAAGAAAATTAAAATTAAAATTATGGTGTCAACAAAAGAAATATGAAATTAGGGTATATCTCAAGCGGTTCGTTTTTGTGGCAAACGTAGATTTCCCCCATTTGAAAGAAAGTAACATTTGTGAAATTTAACCAAACCACATATGTTTTTTCTTCAAATTTTTATAGACTTTGGACAATAAAATAATATTTAAACAATACAATTCTAAAACGGATTTTATATAGACATCAGTTTCAACAGACGTTAGCTATTGAAACGCTAATTGATAGCATGAAATTCTGCTGTTTATATTTATACATGTCATATGCCACAGTGAATCGATCAATGTTGAAAATACAAATTTTAATTTTCTAACTGTGTATAAAGTTAATTAGACCTGTGGCATAATCACAATGTTTATGAAACGAAAATTCATTATAGTTTAAAGTTGGTAGTTAATGTTTAAACTCTTCTCAAAATTATGTTCAAAAGTTTTGTGATGTAGTAATCATGAAGGATATAAGTATGTACATAAAAAAAAAAACTTATTTTTCTAATTAGTGTTTCAAACAATAACCCTTTATTAAAATTTTCACAAATAAAACGTCGAGTAAAAATTTCTCTCAAACAAAACCTGATATCCTGCAATGTTAATTTTTCACAAAACTAGCTTTTAAAAATATAATTTTAATACAAGATTTTTTACTTTAGATTTTTTGGGATTTTTTGGAATAAAAAAGCAACGAAAATTAAATCAGAATATCTGGCTTTTTTCCATCATGTGGTCATATTGGACCTGAGGCAAAATGTGGTCATATGACTCAACTGAATTTAACTTTTTAGTTCACAATAATATCATAGAAATTTTATGGACAAAGTTTCATTCTGGTAACTCTCCCAAGTCGGCCAACTCAAAATTTTGTATATATATATATAGAAGCTTGCCGTTCCATTAGACACAAGTCAAAAGTTGTCATCCTCTATCAAATTAAAAGCTTTTATAACCAAATTAATTTAGAATATACCTCCATTTTTACTGTTATCATTACTGGGTACTGTAAATATTAGATAATAATTGTATGTTTGCATTAAGTGTAACGATAAAAATAAATTGAGCGATCTACAAATTTTAATTCGATAAGATATAATAATAAATATCCACTCTGAATTCAGAGTCTATAATTCACTTTTATTCACGAAAATAGGATTTTTTCGTTATAACTTCCTGAGGCAAACAAAATATTATATATATATATATATATAATATATATATATATATATATATATATATATATATATATATATATATACATATATATATATATATATATATATATATTAGATTTTTATTATACTACAGTATATTATATATTTTACGATATATTACGATACGATAGATAAAAAATTAGCAGTATGTGATTCATTTGTGTACATTTATATAAAAAAAAAAAGAAAAGCAAACACTCCGATACACACACAAACACTAGAACATATAAAATCGAAAAGCAATAATAATACTATGACTATGACACACAATTATATAATAAGTTTTAAACAACTATTTACCCATTGGATGAATAGCATATAAAATTTGTAATAAATATCTGTTTATATGAACATGAAAAGACATTAAAAATATGTTTTTGCCACATAGATAGATATATATAGAGTGTGTATTAGACGCGTGAAGGGATGAGGGTATATTCACTTGGTCGTTTATGTGAAAATATTATATAGAAATATCCGGTTATTCTTCCGGTTAAGATATTTTCCCATCTTTATATAATGTGTGTTTCATTCAACTTCAAACAGCCTTTGTTTATCAATATTTTGATAAACGCATTATTTGTATATAAACAGTACACAGTCTTTATATGCTGGTAAAAAAAATAAATACTTAGGTTCATTCCTACCGAAATTTAGATTTCATTCTACGTCAAGAACATGCATTAAAAATAATGCAAACATCCAAAATCAGTTAAAGTATATTTTTTTACATATTATCAGGCGACGCATATATACATTCTACTAACCCTAGAAAGACAATCTACGTCTTAAGACGTAAGCAAACACAAGCTTAGCTCTCTGTTTTTGATTTATGATCGTAACACGATGCCCATCTCAATATGCATTGACACCGGGTCCAGCTTACATGAGTCAGTTGTGTCACAACGTTAAGTACAATAGGTACGTGAATATTTACTCGGAGTACATTCAACTTACGTATAATTATCCTTTATGTAACATTCGATGTTCAAATTTTAGCTGTAAGAGCAATACCAAATTTTGACTTTGCATTAAACATGTAATTTTTTTTAGTCTAACGATTGATTAGTACTTAAACGTTTATGATATATAAAAAAAACGAGATTTAGATCTTAAATTAAACGTAATTATCCATTAAATATTTTATAGTTACAGGCTTACAGAATTTTGTTATTTATTTTTTATCTTCGATGTTCTACTACAGTGAGACTTTGACTTTGCTAAAGACAGTGCCTACTTGTGATTTAGGATTAAAAGTGGATTCATTTTATAATCACTAAATGGCACTTAAAATTATTTATACGTTGTAAAAAAAAAACTGTAAAATAGAATTAAAAAATGTATTTTTTATGGTTTTGCCTAATTGTGACTTAGAGTTTAAATTATAATTCCTTTTACATACAATGATTTATTAGTATTTAAAGTTTTATAATTCTAGAGTTTTATAATTAATATTTTAGAGCTGATTTGTAAGAACTTTATAGATATACTATATTCAAATATCATTATAAATTTGGTTGTATTTGAAGTACGAGTTTTAATTTTTATTATCATAATATGTAATATATGGAAAAAAATCGGCAGCATTTCTTTTGAAATTGAAGCTTTATTTTATATCGAGCTATAAAAAATTCGACTAAGGACACATAATAAAAAAGTAATTGTTTTTAAATAAAAGTTGAATTTACTATCAAAATATGGTGGAGGTGCAAGTAAGTAAAAACACAAAGTCTTATTTTAGTCGTTCAACACTTCCATGTCATTTCATAATAAACTAGGTTATAATATTGTTTTATCATCCAATTTCTGTATAAAGCATCAATTTCAACACATTCGGAAGCCGAAACGTGGATCAAATTTGAAAAAAATGGCAAGATTTAATATGAGTATAATAATGTTTATTAAAATAATTTTTGCGCATAAAGCCCCAAGCTTCTTGCACAATGAAAGCCGCTAAATTTTGTTTGTAATAATTGTTCAAGAGTTAAATTTTGGTTTTATTTTTTTTTTACTTTAATCAATTTATTTTTATTATTAGATATTTATTTGTCTATGTTCGGCTACTAGGTTGTCTATATTCGACTACTATTTTGTCTATGTTCGACTACCTGCATGCTTGTTACTAGAAAATTAAAATAAGAAAGGAATTATATATAAAAACGTGAATAAAACAAAATCGTCTATTTGAGTTACATAGCTTCATGTCTCATATTTTAAACCATGTTAGCTAAAATAAAAGTTCAAAAACAAAAAACAGTTTTTTTAATTTTTTTTAAGGTCTATTTTCATAAATTATTAACATATATAATAATACTGAATTTTAATAATATTAATAACTATAAATAGTTCAAACATTGATATTCATCCACATACAAAACATTTAAACAGTTCATATCGTTAAATACCTCTACTTGATACATAAACTATTATTCTTTAAGTTAATAATATTGCTGTAGAAACAACAGAAAGCAAGATATTTGCAGAAATCATACTTTAATATATAAATAAACAATTGTACAAAAATCAATCTTAACGGTATTTTACCCATACCTAAAAATGAGTCATATTCTGTTTGCTGTATGAAACATAAAAGACAAAACTGAAATTTCTCTAAAGGAAATTTCTCTATTTGTTTTTTTTTTATCTTTCATAAATAAGCTAGCTAAACGAACCAGCCCGTACATAAATGAACAGTTCTTTAAATGGATAGAAAATGTATACAATTACGGAACTCTTTGAATAAAAAACCTATATTAAATCGTGATTGCGAGACTTGATCACAAAACTAAAGCATAAAGTTGCACACATACTTGTTAATATGAATATTATTGAACAAATAAAAAATTTTTGTTTATGATTTCAAAGGCGAAATTAATTTTTCTCTCTCAATGGATATAACGGTTTATTATCAACTTATAAATTATACTATGCCAATAAAACTTTTTAACGTATACCATAAAAATCAAAAATATCATACGCAAATTAAAAGGTTACATTCAAACAAAAGATTTTCTATTTTTCTTTAGCATTAAAACATTGAAGAATACTTGATTTTGGTAGTACGTCCAAAAAAGTAACTTCCAGTCAAAGGGTCAATATTTTTTAACGGTGTATTTTGATATGTTTCACATTTTCGAAAATCTGTTTATACTTTTAGACAATTTTACTAGTAGTAATTAAATCTAAGAATATGTTTTTTAGTTACATTTATAATTTTTACTCAATTTTGATTTGTGTTTATTTGAATTATAACTCTTGAACTTGTAATTTTTATTTATTATTTGTCGTCAATTTTAATTTTCTTTTGACCGAGTGGGTCATATTGCGCCAACATGACCTACATTAGGAAGATATTTTTATACCTCCTTACTACTTCATACGGCTATTCTGACTGGGTTATCGACGATTTCCTATTTGTCGTGAAGGTAAATACCGGAACTGTTCCCTTAAAAGTCGGACGTGAACAAATATATTCCTTTTATTGACGCATACTTGTACAAAATGTATCTATAAAAAGAATAAGCGTTATTATTTATTTTTATTTATTTATTAAAAAAATAAAGAAATTAAAAAAAAAAAAAAATCGTATACATCATCTAATTTAAAAGATATTGAACAAAAAAGATATAATCATGTATTAAAAATATAAAAAAATTTTCAAGACATTATAGGCAAAATATTTAATAAAATACTTTTTTTTCTGCCTATAATCAGTAATAATTGTATGCAAAATAATTCATTACATGATGAGCCATCAACCGTTCTACCTTAAACACATTTATAAACATACATTTAGTATTTAAGTATTCATGAATTAACAATTTATATTGTTATGTTTAAGATGAGAATTTTTGGGAAAGATTTCAGTTAGTTTTAATTATTTAATTATATTTATAGAAGTTTTACCGGATTTTCGTAGCTGTACGTAAATAAATACTAATATCATTCATGAGTATTTCGTTAAATTTTTTTTTTTTCGAATTCCATTGTGAAAAAACAAAATACTCATGTATTATTAGTAAATGTTAACACATGATTAGGGATTGTAACCGTACTAAAACAGTCGGTTTATACACACTCCAAAAATATGCTATTTTCTATTTATCAAAATCTATACAAATATATTGTATTTTCTTGAATTGTTCATACGGTTTACATACTTTTTAGGCTAGCTAGGAGCTATCAATATTTGAGTAAAATAAGTAGCACCATGAAGCGACATTATGAATCAAATATGTTGCATACATACAATCGAACTACCTTCTTTGTTTTCAATATCTACCGTTCAGTATATTTTAATAGTGAAAAATATTAGAACGGTTTTTAAATATGAACTATTTAAACACACATTTTTTTTTTCAAAATATACTTTGATCCTATTAATGAGCTTTATTTCTGGAATTATTGACACTCTCAATTAATTATTTTGAAAGTTATTGCAGTTGAAAAATCCGACATATTTTTCCGACATCATTTGATATGTCTTTTTTATTATCTAAAAGTTAATAGAGTCAAAATAATGATGAAATGATGAATAATCGGACCAGTTTTTTCGACCTTTGATAAGTTATAGTCCTGAAATACGTAATTTTTAATTCGATTTTTTTGTAATCAATAATTGTAATAGTTCTCTTGCTGTCTATTTTGTAAGAATACAACATGTATATATATATATATATATATATATATATATATATATATAAATATATATATATATATATATATATAAATATATATATATATATATATAAAGCTGTTATCATCATAACAGAAACACACATAAAAAACAATAAAAAAATACGTATCCGCCCACAATTTGACAGATACATCGAAAATAAATATACACAATAAAAACAAACATTAAGTTGCCTGAAAAAAAAATTATTTTCTCTTCATATTCCGATACTATACAAAAAGTCATATCAAAACAAGTGTATAGCTAACACAACTACATATGGGATACGTTTGAGAATAAAAATGTCAGCTAGGGGACAAGCGAGCATTTAAAATACGGTAAGAAAAATATTTTCATTAAAGTAAAAAAACATTTTTGCTTCATAACATGTTTTTATCATGTAAATAAATATTATTTTAGAATTTCCATAACCCTTTAGGTATATACTACAATTATAATATTCATGAATTTATTAAACATGACAGGCTTGCCAATCAACTTTTAAGCATAATAAAGCTTGATAATTAATATACACACACACCTATAAGAAATTTACGTACAACTTATATTAATTTGTGTATTTAATTTGTTCTATTTAATTTGGAAAGGGATATATTGTATTAAATGTTTTTTGTATTTTTTTGTGTCTAATTGTATGTTTGGATTAGTTTTGGTCACTGTGATTTTGGGGGTTAGTAATTTAAGTAAGCTTCTTAAGAATGATAGAGATTTAAACTGAAATAAAACACACTTAAATTAAATTTTTTTTTTTTTTAAAGTTTATTTAATGACCTTATACTTATGAAAAACACTTAATATTGTATTATTTTATCAGGAATGTTTGTTTGAAATTAAGGTTCCATGGATAATTTTATACACGAAAAGAGAAATCGCTTATAGAATTAGTCATAATATTTAATCGAATATAAAAATTGTAGATGGAATTTATTAAAATTTCATAACATGATCTGAATCGTTCGCGAAATAAACGACATTCTAGTGAAAAATTCAGAGCATGGTCGATTCCTGTAACTTGGAAACAGCATTTGATATTTTTGTTTGGGATCATTATTCTGAACCTCTATTATTGGGTACATTCAGCCTAAATATATGATCAGTGATCCATTATTGAGCGATCTTTAAGCACTTTTTATTTCAATAAATGCTCTTTCTTTCTGACATCTTTCCTTTTACTTTGACGTTTCACACTTTCATTTTTCCATGATTGATTAATTAAAGTTACCTATGACTTATCAATTACTTAAGGTGGTATATATTTTTTTAATTAAAATTTCAAAGTAACTTTAAATGTCTCACTTGACAGTCAAATTGACATTTGAGGTAATAAAACGCATTCACTGATCAAAATGCGATCTCTGAACAGATTTAAAATACGATAAGTAAAATAACGTCCGATCCGTGATCATATAATCACTGATCATAGTTTTAAATACCATTCAGAAGAAAATTAGTGATCGTTCATTGATAAATCAGTTATGCTGATATTATCTATGCTGAAATTATCTATGCAATAATTTTGAAGTTTTATGCGTTCTTCCTAATGAGCTTAACAGACGGACCACCAGTCTTTTGTTCTTTTATATAAACGAACACAATAATTCTGATATCGATATATATTATCAATATTTCAATAATTCTGATAACTCCGAAGTAACATGAATTATGGTTGATCTTGTACGATTACTATATTAAAAAGCTACGAACTTAAAAAACTAAAGATTTATAATTATTAAGAATTTTCTTTTTAATAAATATTATTTAAACTTCTTGATAAAATTGTCATAAGCCTACGGATCTGAAAAAGACACTCAAAACTAGTTAAAAATATTCGTCCGAACACATAAAAACAAAAAAGGCATAAAACTTATGCTTTTTATACTTGAATGTTTTTCCTCTATTCTCTGTACAAAATGTCCACTTTATAGTTTTCAATTCATTATATTATGGACTTGGTAAAGGATTGTTATGTTCAAACTCAGACTAAGAAATTCAACTTTATAAAAACAGTTAATAGTATAGTTGATTCAAAGTTTGTCAACATAGTATTATTATATTCAATTGATTTAAACTTCCACATTTTTTAATGTACTGTTTTAATAAAACCAGCTATAGTGAGAGAAGATTTGTTTTCATTCTATTAATGAATTCAATTTAATTCCAATTTTGAAACATCATTTGTATAAATTAATGAGGATGGGATTTTGAAGTCATTTCAGAATTCATTACTAAATTAAATATTTATTTTTAATTGAATGAAAGCTAAAAAGTGTGTGTATCAAAATTAGGTTGAAGCGATGTCAAAATAGAAGCAATTTAGTTTTGCAACGCTACCATAATGCCTCCTTGATTAGAACGATGTCGTCAGGAAAACTTACAAATAAGTCGAAGACCTCAAATCAACATGCAAAAGTTGATTTGTCGGAGCCTTATGCTCGACAAGAGAGTAAAAAGACATAACTTGATAGTCTGTAGATTACTATTAATAATTTTAGGACGAAATAAGTAAAACTCAGTTATTGAAAAATTTTAGAAACGAATAAACATGTTGGAAAAAAACATTACTATTTAGTTAATACTATAAATATAATAATATTACTCTCTCTATCTTCTCTATGTATTTTTTTTTTTTAAAACATCTCAAAACGCTATTTATTTACAAATGTATATTTAGCGGGAAATTTAAATTTTTATGTCATTATAAAACATCAATTATGTTATTGGTTAACAAATAATTTTATTATCATTTATAGATAATTAGCATAAATTTAAAATTAGTCTAGAAATGTTAAAGCATAAATTTATTTAACTAAGTAAAAAATTAGTTTAAAAAGAAAATACTTTTAGACCATATTTGCGAACACCTATTATATTTGCAACACATCGAAGTAATTCAATAATAATTCAAAATTGTACACACTACATTTGCATACGAAAATACAAAACCTGCTTTTTGAAACCACACACATAAAGATAGACATAACAAGCATTTACTATCGCATTATGAGGGTGAAAAACAAAAGGCAACGAAATGTTCTAAAGATAAGCATCATATTACATAATTGCATTTTAAAAATGTAATTTCCGAACTGTGAAATATTTTCGTAAAGAAAATTGTACGAAATTTTAATCAATAAGTTTTTGTTTAATTTTCCAATACATTAAGTTTTATTAAAAAAATTTTTACCATTTTTTGGATATATAAGTTTAAAATGCATATATCAAATAACCATTTAATATTACAAAGGTCTGTTTTGTCTTCTGTTACTTTCAAATTCATTGTACAATATATCTTTTTAACATATTTTATTTGAATGAACAGTAATTTCTTTTAGATTTATGAAATTAGGACACGCTTTTATTGAAATACTGACAAAATTCAAAATTACCAAAATCAATATAATGGACCTGCCTGCTTTTAGAGTGTTTGAGTTATAGTTGTTGCAAAAAGATTAGCTCACAGTGAAATGCTTAAATTTCTATTACGATGTATAAACATCATTTTTATAAAATAATGGCAAATTTTAATTTTATTTAATTTTCACTTTTTTTAATTACAAGTTCACTTTCAAGTTATAAAATCATTATCACTCGTAATTAAAAAAAAAATTTAAGTGAAAATTAGTCAAAGCTTAAATTTTCCATTATTTTATAAAAATGAACTTTAACAAAATAAATAATACATTTATCAATTTTCTAAATGCCATTTTGTTATTATTCTTTGTATTCACTTTTGATTTGCCATTTGTTGACATGTTTCATGTTTTAATTCTTAAAATGAAGATAATGGATATGAATGATTATCATTATGTTTGCACTAATATGGGCTAGTCCGATTTCAATATAATGTCATGTGATGAATCAAGACTCGGGCATAAAGAATGAAAATAATTTTGAACAAAAGAAACTTTTATATTTTGTGTATATATTTTTGTTTGTTTTTGGAAACAAAACATCCCCTTGATAATAAACATCACTAACATTATTTATTTTGTTTTTTTTTTAGAAAAACAAAATATTACAGGATTTTACATTTAGTGCATTTTCAGATTAGCGTAGTCTGAAAACGACCGTTTCTTTAAATTGTATTGATATATAACGTGCATTAAAATGAGGGCTAGTGTGATAAGTTCCATTATAAAAACCAAAAACCATATAAAGCTGAAGCTCCCATTCTAACTGTCGTGAGTTATTGCAATAAATTAAACTATAGTGCGGTAGGAGTCTTAGATAGTAATATCACATGTGGTAGATTGTATTTGAATTCAAAATAAAACAATCCCTAAGTTCGATTTATAAAAATAACACATAGAAGTTGTGGCCACAGAATTATTTTTTTTAAATTACAAAAAACAAAACAAAGCGCCAAACAAGTCTCTTTGCGTACACCAGGTGGCATTGAAAATGAAAAAGATTATGAAGAAGGAGAAAAACATAATCTAAAGAAATATTCTTTCTATTTTCGTATTTTTCTTCATCATGTTTCCTTATAATCATACTTACCCCATATTGTTTTTACACCACATATTGAAAAAGCTAACACCTAGTACCATATTTTCTCCTACGCCTTTCTTTCTTCAATTTTTATTTGTGGATATATACATATTGTATAAGGAATGACTTTTGGTGGGAAAAGAAAGTTCAGGGTTAAAAATAATATCAGTTATTTGTTCAATTTAAATATATATTTATACACCATATCGTCTATACCAATAGTTTGTGAACGTTTGTGACAACTTTCATTTCATGAGTTTCGTCAAAATTCGATGATTAATTTACACATCCCAGGCAGCCTTTTTTTTATCGATATATTCTGGGTAGATACTTAATCGGTCGGAAATTGTTTATGACTTCCAAATTTAATCACAAAATCGTTGTTTTTAAGATAATTTGAACTAGTTGGAAGGCCCTGGGTTCGTTTACGGACAAATGATTAATGTTTTAAATTATATCTATCACGTTCGGCAAAAATCAGATGTTTATTAAATAATACGTCAATATAAGCAATTTATCACGTTAACCGAAATCATGAAGACTGTTCACTATTATTTTACGACAATATCGATACATTCACCATCATTATAAGATATTTTCATTATATTATATCATATTTTCTACAGCATACGTGCAATATTATTTTTTTCTATTCTTCTAGATAGTCACTGTAATAACTGACGTCAACAGCACGCATTGTTCTGCAAAATCAAAATTAATTTGTTTTGATAAATTAAAATTATGAGTACGATTCATAAAGAAAGAGTAAACATAAATATAAAAACCAAAAGAATGTTTATCTTTTAGAAAAACGTATTATCTACCTTTTACTAAAAAAAAAGTCCATTGTAGTGTGTTGCAAACAATAAATGTGGCTTACCTATACAATTATTGATTTGAGTTACTCAGATAAAATTTTACTGCACGAATATAGAAATATTAAAAAATAAATCAAATAATTAAAAAAAATATTTATAAACTGAAGGCTAGTTCATATGAAAAATTGTTTGAGGAAATAAAACGGAAAATCTGAGGAGATAATGCTGAAAAAATTCAGTTTTTTGAACTAGACATTAAAACAAATAAAAAATTTGGTTTCAAATGCCTGAAGCTCCCATTTATTATATTTGATAATTTAATAATTATCAGTTAGTATAGATATAAACATAAAATATTTACACTATATCGTTAAATACACTTTGTAAGAAACACAAATTCTTAAAGATATATATATTCAGGTGAGTTGAAGCTCTGAAATGTTAGAGGTGGCACGTTCGTTTTTCACCACCTATTAGTATATTATGAATATTACTAGTGGGAACTGATAAAATGAGCCCCGCTATCTGGTGGAAAAAAATCTAACCAATAATTGCTTACAATACGTCAATCAGTGTACGCTATTTGAATATTTAGTGATTTATTATAATTAACAATTACTTTTGTTTACAACAAAATAGCAAAGTTAAATTATGTAAAATATTAATAGTCTAGGAGGAATCGGCGCATGAGTACCAAAAACTATTCCACCTCAATTTTTTTATGCGATCCTCTTCAAATTACCCTCCTAATGATATAAATGCATGTTGCCATGGCGCAACCCGGTGCCATATTGTTTAAACCGAAATTGTTTAAACAATTGCAAAGAATTGTTATTTTTCAACCGGACAAATTTTTTTTATATTCTTTATTGAAATATCAATAAAAAAGGTCCTACGACTTTTAACGATAAAGTTAATATTTTTAAAGATATGAATTTTTAAAGGTTCGAAAAATCTCAAATTTGGGTACTTTCGACCCATGAAAAATATATTTAAAAAAAACATAATGTCTAAGTAATATTTTTTTTTTAATTCTCTATACAATTGTTAATAATATTTAAAAAATTTCATTGTTTATATCTTTTTTTTAATTGTTAATAAGTATGCGTCGCTTACCTTTAAGATGGACCTTTTTTATTGGTATTTCAATAAAGAATATAAAAAAAATTTGTCCGGTTGAAAAATAACAATTCCTTGCAATTGTTTACACAATTTCGGTTTAAACAATATGGCACCGGGTTGCGCCATGGCAACATGCATTTATATCATTAGGAGGGCAATTTGAAGAGGATCGCATAAAAAAATTGAGGTGGAATAGTTTTTGGAACTCATGCGCCGATTCCTGTTAGACTATAAATATTATGTGTTAAATACATATATAAGTATTTTTGTTATTTATTTATTTTTACTAATTTATTTGTATTTCAAAAATATAATACTTTAATTTAGAATATATGTAGAATTATAATCCATTCTTATATTCTATTATTTTTAAGTTTTATGAATATTTTTCTCTGCAGTCTTCAGACCTCATGTAATAGTTTAATATGCTCTCTGTAAAGCTACTAACATTATTTTTACCTATGTCTTATTAAAATCAACTGTAAGCACAAATAAATGTTTATCGAAGTATGCTTAATCTTCCGATTGTTGTTTACTCAAGTTTTTCGAATTCGACGAATTCGTGCTTGTCATATTTATTAAGAACATTACGTTGCACAAACGTTAGAAATATATTAAAAAAAAAAATAAATAAAATAAAACTATTTACAAAAAAATAGTGTTTACATTTTTCTCCAAATTCTGGTTTTCACGAACAAATAATTGAATTTTTTTATCCATTTTTAAATACCATTGCATTTATTTCATGTAGTTTTTTCTTTGTATGAGAGATTTGTATAAAAAACGCTATATTTAATCTTGGTTACATTTTTATCACTTTTTCCGCGATTATTCCACACTTCATTAAATTCCCGACTGATCGAATACATTCAGCATCATAAATATTTTATTGATTTGGATTTTTACCCGTCCCAGAAAATATGCCAATTAATTAAAATAACATTTTATTTATTTGTTCTACTATCTTATAGGTTGTATTTTAAAAAGTGAAAACTTATTTCCGATATGTTTTTAGGCCCCGTCTCAATCAGTTTCCAATTCATAAATTCTATATGAAAGGGAAAAACGTAAAATTTTAAAAAATTTGTCATATAAAAAATTTAATACATATTTTGTTTAATGCACACAGTCTTGAATAATACCATTATCATAAATAATCCGTTATGATTATGGAATCAAGGCTCCTTATATAAACCTTGTTTAACAAACAATAATGCACATATTTATACATGAAGAGATGTTTAAGAGGTTTGAATGTTGCTTGCTATATGCTAACTATTTTTTAACAGCGACTTATATAGAACTTTTTAGAAACATTACTTATTTCTATAAACGGACCCCTGAAAATGGTCTTATATACCAAGTCATGCCTCCGTAAATGGGCAATTTTGACTATTTTTGTAAAAACATGGAGTAAAATATCATTTGTGTGTGTATTATAATATGTGTGTATATTATAATATATAATATGTAGTAATAAGTGTGCATCAATAGTAATACTGTCAGTAGTAGCAAGTATGCTTGACTTACATACACAACCCCTTATAAGCGCAACCTTTTTTATAAGTCCTTTGGATGTTCAGGCTTTTATAACATTTGGTGTCATGACCTAGTATGTATAAGATCGTGCCCTACAGTCAACATTACCACTAGTGGCAATATCGGCAAAAATTGACTCTTATTAACATCAATAATTATATTGCACGTAATTGATATACAAAATATTATTTGTATATCACGTTAAATTATTGTGCAATAAAATTAATTTTATTTCAAAATAACATTTCTCAACAAATGTATGTAGTTTTTATATGATTCATTAAAAACTGAAATATCAAAACTCTAATCTATCTGTAAACTCAATTTGTACCTCCCAATTAAATTGATATCACCCAAATTTTGTTTGAATGGATTGAAAATCTACACCTTAGAATATCCACACTAACGTTATCCTCATATTTAACCCACTTTAAGTAATGAATTTTGTTAAAACGAGAAACTTCTTAAAATGTTTGGAATTAGTTTAATATTTTTATTATTTCTTACAAAATTATTAACAAAAATCGAAAATAAATTTGAGTAAGTTTACAAAAATTATTTCAGTACAACAAGAACATTCGTCTTCCTTTTCAATAATCAATTTCACAGTATAACCAAACATCCTTATCAGGCCCATATTAATTGTAAAAATTTACAAAGAATTAAATCATTTAATGTAATATATATATATATATATATCAACTAATATATTGTTTATTAATTATTTGGTGGACGCAAAAAACGTTCACTCTTTATTTTCGTGTGCACCCGCATTTTTTGGCAGCCTCCACCATCGGTCGAATTTTTTATATTGTTTACATTAATCGTCTGCACGTCGTTTCCCCAACTTTGAGAAAATTGCATCGTTTTGGAGAAAATTGTATATCCATTACTTTCGTTCGCAGAATCACCGATTTTTAAGAAACAGAAAAGCAGTTTTCTTCCAGACCTTAAGCTTTTTTATCATTATTTTATGAATCGTTTTCACAATATTTCAAATCGATTACATGTTCGTTATATTTTACATAAACAGCAACTTTCATAGAAATTATTTCACTGTTAAAATAATACGTCATAATTTCTAGTAAATATGGCAAATAATGAAAATCGAATTTATTTATTTTAGTTTAATATATTTTACAGTTTAAAAATAATACATATAAATTATTTTACAGTGTACGTTTACAATATTACGTTTTATATAGGTTCTAATGTTTTTCTTTCAGTTTACTAATTTCAGTATTGTTGTGTGTAATAATAAAAAATTTGTATATAAATTCGTTAATAATGTTTTTATCTTTTAAATTAATACATTATAAGCTCTTTTATAGTAATTATGAACAGAATATGTTTTGTATACTGAATTTAATATCATCACTGTTTAAGAACATAATTAAAAATCTATTGTTTTTGTTGAGTTTTTTCAAACCCTTCATGTAAAAATATTTCAAAACTTCAATTCTTTTTTTACACTTCTAGAAAATTGGTGTTTTTGCAAACGAATATAAATGGTATGGCCAATGTGGGCTAATGTGAAGTTGGCCTCCCAAAATTTATATTCATATTTCTAATAAAACGTAAAAAAAGCTGTGCAAACGTGTGCAAATGATTCATGTAGAAAAATTTCAAAAATTTCATTGGGGGCCTTCACTTAGTTGTGGGAACGGCAAAATTTTAGTCAAATGTTTAATAAAGTTGTTTAGTCAAGTTGTCATTTAATTTCTTTTTTTCCATGCAAGTAGTAGTAATTAAGTGTTTCACATTTAATTGTTGTTACAACCAAATTCATATATATAATAAAGAGTTTTTTGAATTTAAATTATATTGCATGACTGTGACTGTTTATAATTACTTTTAACTTGACTAAATTACTTAATCAATGTGAAAAAAGCTACCCTTAGGCACGAAAAGTAGCCTAAGACACTTCCGGTTACCTAAAAATTATGCCTGCGAAGTATTCTTAATATTCTTAATATTATATTTATGTTAACGATACTTCGCACACATTATTTGTTGGCTACCGGAAGTGACTTAGGCTAACTTTTCCGTTCCCTATTTAACACACAGAAGTGCGGGAATGGTTTCAAACTGTGAGAGAACTAATAAAATCAGTTAAATTCAAGTAAGTTAGAACGATACAAAGTTACGGCGACAGCTAGTTCAAAATAAAATTGGATTTTGAAGTTTATAATACAATATTTTATTTATTGTGTTAAGTGACTACAACAATAGATTGAAAATACCAAATAGATAAGGAAAATATATAATGGGATTATTAGAAATAAGATTATGTATATCTATTGTCTTTTATAAATAGCAATATTAGGATCATTTTCATTCCTATAGTAAATATAAATTTTTAAGTTGTTTACAGATTTTCATACGTAGGCCATTCTTTGAGGATGTTAATATTATTTACCATTATCAACACAATAATTATGAAGTATAATATTCGATTTAAATAAAATATTAAATCGAATATTATACTGCATAATTATTGTGTTGATAATAGTAAATAATATTATATTCAGCCAATTGATAGCAGCAGTTATATTCAACCAATTGAGCTGAAATTTTATATACACGTTCATTTTTGATATCAATACATAGATAACTGTGTGACGTCATTCTAGGCATGACAGCACACCCAAGATGACGGGCTAGTTATTTTTAATGCACTCCTACAAACAATATGGGAATCAAATGAGTGGGCTTGGTAAGAATAACTCGAAAAATAAAGTGGTGTCACTCTAAATACAATACTATATGACCTCTAAAAAGCGACTAAAAAATTTTGTAAATTTTTTTTTTTAATGCTTTTATTTAAATGCCCTAAAAAGAAAAAAGAAAACTTTTGAATTAAATATCGCGACAAGCTTTTATATCATAAAAATTGTGTAATGATTTTATAAGTTGATAGTAAAAGTAATTTTTTTCTTTTTAGGGTATTTAAATAAAAGCTTATTTTAAAAACGTTTTTTTACTTTTAATTTATTTATATATTATTATTACTTTTAAGTATTATAGCTTCATGTTCCAGTGGGAGATTCGTGTTTTTTAAGACAAAAATGTAATATCTATTCATAGTTTATCTATTTTTAGTTTTGAAAAATTGATGAAACGGGTTGACTGGGTTTGATGTATATGATTATATGTGTACAATAATTTTTTTAAAAATAAATTCGTTTAATTCTTAGTATAAATACTTTTTTATAAATAATTTTCAATTTTATTTCTACAAACACCAAAATCGTTATATATATAATATAATTATTATTATATTTAATTTATATTTTTGAAAATTTACTTTGTAAATAAACTTATATTAAATATTTTCCCAATATACTTTTTAAACAAATCAAACACAAATACCAACAAGCCCCAACCAACGCTCGACTATATAAACTAGTTAAAAAAAGTCATTTTACAAAGCTATATATTATATAACATTAACATCTAAGGCACATCGCACACGACGCGATTTGCGTGAAATCGGCGATATCATACCTATGATTTGCTTATGGAAACCAATGTATAGTCGCACACGACGTGATTTTCGTGATTTGAAATCATACGTGTGATAAAAAAATCGTTGTTAAAATCCTTCGTTCTTAAAATCATATGGGCAACTTTTTTTTATTCTTGTTTATACAGTCATATAAATCAATGTTTATGACAAAGATAGAGAGTTAAATAATGTTATGTTTAATATTTAAAAATAAAAACTTGTCAATGCTTGTTTTATATACAAAAAAAAAGGTTAGATTGATGTCCTGAACCATATAGAACAGGCTTAATAGGCGCATCTTATAAAACAGATCATAAATTTTTTTATATACATACATATGCTTTAAAGAAAAGGAACGAAGAGTAGCGAGTATTAAGTAAATGCTTATATTATCCTGCAATATTTATATCTTTGAATACATGCTATACTTTTATCACATATATGGTATTGTTCCAACTGTTGTGTCGTATACGGATAGAGATTACTTTCCATAAGAAAATTACATGTACGAAATCGCACTGTGTAAGATATGCATAATCAAATACTGAAATCGTAAGAATTCATGATGCGACAACAATCGTATGTAATTTTATTATTATATTTATTATTTGTGGATAGCAAAAAAGGGAAAAACCTCTTTCTCTAGGTATACTTCTCCTAATTGTTGTAGCAACGTTGCAATAGATACAACATTCCTTCATTATGGCAGTAATGATGTTCTGCAAGGGTTTATAAACTTATTTTCTTATAACACTTTTCAAGCGTAAGTATTAATTTCATTCATTTCAATGACAGGGTAAATAAACAGAAATGAACTTTAGACTTATTTTATAAAATTAAGCCAATACATCTTATACTATTAAATACTAATTCTTATTATTATTTTATGTTTACAAAATGAACTGTAGAAATATTGTAATTGTACAGTGGCTATAATCTGTATCTATTCTAATCACATGAAACAAATAAAACAAGTTAAGGTAACTAATAACAGAGTTAATTTTTTAGATATTCGATATAAGATTGAGCATCAATGTTTGAACTACTTTAATCATTAGCATTCATAAAACACTCTAATATCTATACAGTTATAAATATAAATATATATATATATATATATTTATATATATATATATATATATATATATATATATATATATATATATATATATATATATATATATATATATAAAATATATATAAATATATAAATATATATATATATATATATATATATATATATATATATATATATATATATATATATATATATATATATATAATACATATATATATATATATATATATTTCTAATTAACATAAACATTTATTAAGTATAATAACATATTCTTAACAACTTTTCTCTATTTCTTAATACTGAAAGCTAAGCAAATTAGAATAAATATTGATATTAATATATATTTTAAAGCATACCCGGACACGTTGCGGTGACAATTGATATTACATCGATTGCATGCAAAATTTGAAGCAGATTGGACGAAGGAATTCCGTTGTCCCATACAAACTTTGCTTCTGCTTTTCATCCCATTAGGGGTAGAATTTCAGTAAAATCTTTTCTTATGGTATGTCCGGTATTTGATATGTAACCCACTATTTGGTGTGGGATACCCGTGATACGAAATATTTATATATACACTCGTGTTTTATAAAAAAATTGTGCTGTGGTTCTCATATACTTGATGAAAAATAGTAAATGGAAGTCCAGAACCACTAATATAGAAAAGAAGAGATAAATAAATTCTATTTTGAATAACTGACCCGGGTAAACATTGTTTTGTTACATAAATTATTTCTCATCAATATCTCCTAAGTATATTAAAATATGCTCAACTGTCCATAACTAAATAATGAAGCTGGGGCAAATCAGAATAAATTATGATATTAATTTATATTTTGAAGCATACCCACCCGGTTTACGCGTTGCTGTGTTATTTTTCAAATTTTAATAAATGATATTACACCGTTTACATGCGGATGCAATTCTATCCTTAGGGGAAGAATTTCAAATCCTTTCTTATCGGATTCCCGGTATTTAGTGTGCACCCGGTACATTGTATCCACCCGGTATTTACCTGGTATTTGCTGGGGTACATCCGGGACCGCGTTCACCCGATAATTTTTGCTGTGGTACACATACACTTGATGAAAGGTATATGGACCTCCTGAACCAAGAATGATTCCGGTAATACTTAAACAATGCGATATGCACACTTTATATAGTTGACAGTTCGTCATACTGCTAGTGAGAAGAGATAAAGAAGTTTTATTTTGAATTTCAAAATTAGATTTTGGTTTCTATGGAAATGATGATTTGTAACATGTGAGAAAAAAAAAGACAAAATATGTTTCACAGATAGGAACATTTTGTATTCGAAAATTAATTTGTCGTTTATAGTATTTTCCTTTAATTATTATTTATGTTTCTCACCGTTTAAACCTTCCCTGAACTTTCACGAATATTTCAAGACCAAAATTAGCCAAATCGGTCCAGCCATTCTCGAGTTATGCGCTTACCAACACATTTTGCGATTCATTTTTATATAATAAGATAGATATTAGAGTGTTTCATGAATGCTAATGATTTTATATATATTTTATATATTTTATTTTATATATATATATATATATATATATATATATATATATATATATATATATATATATATATATATATATATATATATATATATATATATATGGTTTAGTCATAGTATATTAGTATTAACCCATCTCAGTCTCCCGTTCGTCATCAAGATAACTGAAAAACGACAAGAGACAGGTAGTTGAACTTTTGGTGTCATATTCTGGATCTTAAAAGTGTGTCTAAGTTCGTAAATGAGCAAAATCGGTATAATGGGATAATTAGATCCAAGACCCAACTTAACCATTAAAAAAGATTCAAAACGGTAATTGTTTGATTAAAAAAAAAAAAAAATGTATGAAGATTTTTCGGAATGTTTATATTCGACACAGTTTAAACTAATTAACAGATTCTTATTATATACGAAAAATGTTCATACAAGTTTTTTGTGTTTGTTTTGTGTATCTTTTTTTATGGTTAAGTTGCATCATAGATCTAATTAGCGCATTATACCGATTTTGCCAATTTACGAACTTAGAGTCACAAGATCCAGAATATGACACCAAAAGTTCAACTAGCTGTCTCTTGTCGTTTTTTAGTTATCTTCATGACGAACGGGAGACTGAAATGGGTAAATACGAAATTGTAAGACGAAATGCGAATTTCAAATGGCTTAAAGTATAATCTATTATAATATATATTATTTATTACTTGTATGTATTTCATCCTTTAAGACACTGTATATACATATTTTGTTGTTAGTAAACAAACTATGTATTACCCCTTCTTCAAAAAACGTTACAAAGTCGGAGCAACTTCTGTTGCTCCGTGTGCGACTAAAATGCTGTGATATCGCTGATATCGGCGATATCGGCAATTTCGCCGATTTCACCTAAATCACCTCATGTGCGATGTGCCTTAATCACCTCATGTGCGATGTGCCTAATATTACTGTAAAATGGAGATGACTATATAAGTACAAGTATAGGTTGATATTATCAGGGGCGTGGGAGTTAAAATGTCATTGTTTACATTGTATATTTGGTATAATCATTTCAAGTTATATGCATACAACATTTTTATTTAAAATAATTACGTCGAAAAAAATAAGAATCGTTTATAGATTAAAATGTAGAGAATGTAAAGAGTATTGTGATATACGTTTTTATACTCGACATACATTATATGTCAGAGTATATTTATTTTATTCTAAAGTTTATAACGCTACCTAATATTGGCTGCACAAACAAAAGTTTTGTATAGGTGTTCATAGTCCAACATCGACTGTCCTCCTGTTCGTCATTACGATAACTCAAAAACAAAAATAGATAAGCTAGCAGAAATGTTAGTTTCGTACTCGAAATATGATAACAGAGTTTATGTTTGCGAATCAGCAAAATCGGTCTATTAGATCCAATGGATCCTTGATCTAACTCTTAAAGTATAATATATAGAAGAAAAGTTAAAATACAAAAAATATTATTATTTTTGATACAAAAAACTTTTGTATAAAATATTTTTCGTTAAATGTTTGAGTTCTCCACAATTTTAGCTTAAATATGGCTAATAAACATATATAGGTAATAATACGTATTATTATACATGTATACATATATATTTGTGTAGACTGGATATTTATTGTATTTTATGAATACTAATTAAAAATAATCCAAACAATGAAATTCACTCATATTTCGAATATGTAATGTGTTAGTTATTATATTCACTTGTTATTTATTAAAATGCTAACATTATACTAAAATTTTAAACATAACATAAATAATTGTCACAATAGTTTCGTCTTTATTTAAAACAATTTCAATCAATAACTAATTAATTACTCGACGCAACTCATATTTATACTTAATAATTTAATATTACGTCATACAATTAAATATAAATTAGAAATGAACAAATAATTCCTCTGTAAATAACCATGATAATCAAGAGCTTCTAATAAATATAATTTTTGACTGTTGCCGCAAATATGTAATACCTTCGACTTGTGCTCAATATTGATTATGTGACATCTATGTATTAGAAGAATGGAAAAGTTAGTTAACAAGTTTTATGGATGATTATAAATGCTTAAAAATGATCTACCTGACTGGCCAACATAAGCGGTATTACATTACGACCATGGCAATCAATATATAGCACTTTTCTTAAGGATGGTAGTTTCCCCCTCAGCATTAATAAAAGTGGTGTATAATAAACCCCCATCCTTTTTAAATGAAAATTAGACGAAGTTAATGTTTTCATTGTTATTTTATGAAAATGCGTGTGCGGGTGGGTTTAATCCTTAATAAAGGGAAAAGTCATTACCACATATACGGTCCACTCTGAGTAATAAGTAAACTTCGTATTTTTATCGCTTTCAATTTTAGTTACATCGATACGGTCAAACGAGAACATTAAAGATACATAATATAGGATAAATAAGTGTATTTATTTATAATATGTTTTAAACACATTAATCACAGTATTATTTATTGTTGATTGTCAGCCAATAAAAAAAAATTTGCAACAACGGACCTGATGACATCAAACAGTAGGTACTTGTAGCAACAGTACTTAGTATATAGTTGGGATGAAGTTTGGTCCACACACACTCGTACATGTACGCAAACATAAAGAAGAAGAAGATATCCAAATATACAATATCTATACAGTAATAATAAACTAACTATATGTATAAAGTACTATATATATATATATATATATATATATATATATACATACACTAACTACTACTTACTATATAATACTACACAACTAAAGTAAAGTATACTATTATACTATATGTATACTAGAGAAGTGGGTTGTTATAGAGAGATGATAATGATGCTTTTCTAAGACTAACGAGCCATACTCGACAAAATGAACTAAGTTTCTGTTACACATGGTTGCTCTAATTAGTATCTATATGTGTTTTTTTATTTATAATATATCATACATTTTCTTTTATTCTAAGAAAATGGAGAGAAGGATGACGTTGCTTGCTAACTGCACTCACTACACTACTATACTAAAAATATAAAAAAAATAAATAAGTAAATAAACAAAACACTACAGTTAACAAAGACAGTAGTTATGTGTATAAACAGTAACATTGTACTATGTACCTACATCATGTATATTCATTCATACAATATTTTATTATTATATAAAGGAACTCGCTAAGAGATAAAAGGATCACGTTAGAGTACCAGCGAGCTCTTTAACGTTCTACTCGAAGATGCAGTTCAAGAGACGATCACTATAAAATCTATGTATCGAAAATATTATGTATCATTTCATTCGTCTGAGTTTGTTTCATAATTGATATATGGAGATCCTTTAGAAAAATATTATTGGGTGTTCAAATTAATTCAGTCTGTTTTCAAAAGAGAGCTCTGACTTTTATGGACATAGTAGAAGCTGGTTTCGATGATTGCTGTAGAATATCCAACCTAGTTATTGTAGAGAGGTTGGACATATGTCAAAAGTATTCAGTATATGCCGTTTTGAGTATCATACAGAAAATGAGTTTTTAACTGTGTAAAATATGTTAAATTAAGTATTAACTAAACAGAAATTACAATTGGAGATGAAAACGATGTTTCAAAATCGATGTTGTAATCAATTTCGATGTTTAAATCTATATATAAAATGTAAACATATGAAATACATTTTAGAATCAATGTTTAACTGTTAAAAACCAACATCTCACTCTCATCATATGTACATTATTAGCGAAAGTTAATGTAAGATAAAAATTTCCTTTTCTACTACACAAGATACTCTGATCTGACCAACAAAAGAACGACTCAAACTTCTGCCACCAGGCTTATTGTACACATTGTAGTTTGGGATTATATATACATATTCAATATCCAGTTTCATTACTAATTTATATTTTTTAAGCAATAAGCCCTGTACGTTATCAGCGTTTATAGATTTGAAAAAGGTGACAGTTTTATAATGTCAAAAAGGCAAGAATTAATAAATAGTTTCAAATAAAAAATTGCGTAAAATTTTACATAAAAATGTTCCTAAGGTGCCTGGAAGTTTCACACATATACAAAGAATTTACATGTATCTAAAATATACAAATTGCCTCAGAATAATTTTTCATATGGCCTAAAGGGGAACTAATATTAAAATACACATACATATAATAAACACACTATTAACATACACATATAGAACATTCAAAATCCCGCTCTTAAATCTTTTAAAAATAAACTAATAGTTTGTTGTTGAGAAAATTTTATAGTAATAGCTAGAAAATACTTAATTATGAACGTAAATATCGTTTGTATGTATGTGAATTTTTTAATATAATTGGGTTTTAATATTGGCTTACCCTTTTTGACATATGGAAAATGATTCTGTGGCTGAAATGGATATTTGTGAATAGTGAAAATTTTAGAAGCTCTAGCTCCATTATTTCTCATCATCAATTTATTCACCAAGCAAAATAGAGCTTTTTAACTAAAGCATCTTAATCCTGTATAATTTAAGTTGACTCTATATTTTCCATCTTTAGTCGTGTATTATAATTTTAAAGCCTTCAACAACTAAGCAATTCTGCTCGTATACTTTTTAATTTCTAAACATACTCTTAAAATTTCTCTACCTACTTCTTAACATTTTAATATAAGGAAGCAGACTGATGAGTTTGAAAATAAGAGTAATATGTCTATATCTTACAAACGTTAGACTTTTATTACATCTAATTATATATATCATGCATATTATATTAAATTTAAATTTAATATAATCTATTATTTAAAATGAAAATGGTTAATTTACAGAATTTATTATTATCGAATAATCATGATACTAATTATTAAATTTGGTAATTAATGGGAAGGTATTTGGATTAACATTTTAAATCCTTTCCAACGTCTAGGTCAATTGTTATATCATAAATACCTATTTCGGTTACAACGTATTCATACAAGTCATCAATAATTTGATAAAATCTTCAATATTATTCTTCGCTAATATTGTAAAACTATTTTCTATTTGTAAACCACAAAATGCTTTTATATATTTTATGGTGCACTGTAATACACTTCAGCTGATTTTTCCCAATTTTTGGGAGGCATGTGATCTGACAATATTTTATTTTGAAACAAATTTGAACGGGGCGGGACATGGGCTCATTATCTAAAAAAATTTGATATTTCAGAAGGATTAATATATAATGTTTCGAAACAAAACCTTGAAATATTACAAAAAACTTTCTTCTTGTAAATTTTTAACTTGAATTTTCTTCTTTATTTATGAAATTTTTTGTAGAAAACTGTTATGCAAAAGTATGGCTTTCATTGACGTAGAAATCTTTCGTATTTAATCAATTCTCCTATTTCATATTCTATCTCAATACTTTCATTTTATAGTATAGCATTTTTAAGCCAATATTTAAAAAAAAACTACGAACTAAGATCTACAAGCATATAGTTTCACCTACAAGCTAGCAGGTATTCAAAATTGAATTTAAATTTTGTCAAAATTAGGTGATGCAAAATTGATTTATGTGCTCAAATTTTTAATTAAAAAAATATGAGTCTATTTTATGATAAACTGCTGCAGTAAAATCATGCTTGCAGAGCAATTTGAAAAAACATTTATAATATAATGTAAGTACCAGATTAGAATCTCTGCTAAAAAAAGTATTAAGTTCAAATAACAGATAAACATATTCAAAATTGAATTTAAATATGCTCGAAATTAAATGCTTTTTAGGTTTTGCAGTTAGGAGCTCATATTTTTAATTAAAAATATTGAGTCATTAAGACACACAACTGCCGTGATATAACTTTAAATGAAATTTTTTAAACATTTTTAAAACTGCCCCAAAATTAATATGAATCAATTTAACTATTACAAAAGCAAATTATGATTCAAATAATATTTCAGATAGTTCTGGCTGTAATAAAAACAATATGAAATAAAACATAACATATATAAACATTTTAAATCAAATAATATACCAACTCAGAAATAAATTAAGTCGTTTGCATAGCTCATACGTAATGTAAAAGTAATGATGTAAGACAAAAATCTGAGACATAGATATATTTCTTAAAAATTTATATACAAAATTTAATTAAAAATTTGTATAAAACATTTAAAAATTATCCGACTAAAAGATTACAAATTCATTTTTGTGTTTCATAATATTTGTGAATATGCCAAAGGTATATAATTCAAGAATATTGTTAAAAAAATTTATTATTTACGTCTAAAGAATTAATTCTATCGAGAAAAAGTAAATTCTAATTATAATAATGAAGTAATGAAAATGAAATATATGCATCACATAATGAACAGTTTATGTACAATTTCAATAAATCGATTCGAGAATTACGTTTAAGTACTTAACGAAATGCTAGTATTTTACGATATATACATATATGTATATGTAGAATATTATACATCTAATTATTATTCGTAATGGAAAATGCTGCTATTAAAATACTGTGTTCAAATAAACAAATTGAAGCATAATCTACATTAGATAAATAAGCAAGCTTCGTAAACTTATCAAAAAAATATTCACGGAATTAATGGATCATTTTTTGAACAACAATTCTACTAATCTATGGAAACGATTTAATTGTCAAAAAAATTAAGAATTAATTTTTTTAAAGCTGTTAAATGTAGTTACTTAGTTCTATAAAGTAGATATGAATTATATATACCTAGAAAATAATCCCAAAAACTACTTCCCGGTGACTAAATATACTCAAATTAAATTTGATCTATTCCAATCATATTACAGTATAACAATAATATTATGGTAGTATTGTAGCCACTGTTAATAATTGTTTTATCGTCGGCCTGATTCATTACCCAGCTAAGTCTATTCTGGATTAAAATATGTTTTTGACTAGAAAGTTCATGGTATTTTTAGCCAAATATTTAAGTATGTACATAATTTATACAAATAATATTATTTCTTTATCATGGATTATTTTGTTTTATCTGTGCATTTAATGCGCAAGACTAATGTTTTTACAACGTTTAAATAAATTTAACACATCATATTATTTTATTGGGGGATCCAACCAACAGGATTTTTGCAAAATAGCGCTTAACAGTTTAACGAATTAGGTTGACGTTTCTTCTTATTTTAATACATACACTTATAGTTTTGTTTTAAACATTCAAGCAAAAATTTTACAAAGCAAAAAAAGTTACAGTTAAGTTACAAGAAGCAGGATTTTAATTAAAGTACAATAAGAGCAAATATTTTAGAAAATAATTTTTTGTAATTAAGGCTAGATAATTGATTTTCGTATAGTTTATGATAAAGATGACCACCTTTGTAGCCTCAAGTTCAACTTTTTATTACAGAAATAGATAGCGATCGAGTTGTTGTTAAAAATTACATTGGTAAAAATGCACAATGTATGCATACTCGAATATTTCAATTTATATTTATATCCGTAAGCTTAAAAAATATTTCCTCCATTCGAAATAATGACTGCATTCGAAATATTATCTCAAGAGTTACATTGACACATTTACAATTTTAAATCAGTAAGAATTGTTTATGTAAAAAATTTATTATATAATTAATAAAGTATATAGGAATAAGAAAAAAGCCATTACAAACTTTAGACAAAAGTTTCCTCATAATTGAGATAAACCTAAAAAGTAGAATTTTGTCGCTACAAATAAATGCCGGCGTGACAAAAAACTTGTACATAAAAGTCGAAAGTATGTGTGTATTCATGCGTAAAAATATCATATTATAAGTTTTATTCAAACTATTTTAGTCTGTACGGATGAAAATCTAAACAATGTGAATACATAACTAAATAAAGACATCGTTAGCGATCGACGAAAATTGGGTTTAGTATCTTGTGGTCTACTGCGATTTTGATTATTTTAAATAAACAACATTCATTTAAAACCACTCAATAATTCTCTATTACTTTGAAAAAATAATTTTTAAAATAAATTTAATATTTATATACAAAATGATAAATTATTTATCTCGATATTCAGTGAAGTATACATAAAAGGATTATTCAATATTTTGCAATTGATGAAAAGTAAGAGATGAAGTGGAAGTAGAAGAACAATTCCTCCTCCCCTTTGTATATTATCTTAACTATGAATACAGGAACACAATAACAAAAAAATAACACTCATTATTATAGACACAAAGTAAAAGAAAAGGTTTATTTAACAATAAAGTTGAACTGATTTACTAACGCATTAAATAAGGTGTTATCTAATTTTTATACCTTTTATATTGCAGTCAATACTATTACTACGAATCAAATGGTAAAAGAATTGTGAACAATGCTGAGCAAAATTAATGGTAGTAAAAATACAGCAAATAAAATACAAAAACGTACACAATTCATTATCTTAGAATTCCTCCCCCCCCTATCCTTTTAAAGTTTTTTTGGAAAATTTAATAAAACATATTACTACAGGAAAATAATGTATATATTTTGTAGATATCTTATTCTTTTTAGAAACTTGAACAATCCAATCATATTCAACTGAGTAACCTTCTCAAAAGGCACTTTTTTGGAAAAAAAATACTGAATAGAAATAGCGTCTAATGTAATATTTATTACATTTTGTCCATATCTTATTCTTTTTAGAAATTCGAACAATTCACTCATATTAATAGAATGATTTCAAAGGTCTCAAGATAAAAACCGTCGAAATATGCGTAAGAATGACTCATTCCAATACCGTGGATGGTTTGGCCAACAATCAAGGTTTTTGTCTACTTATTTTCTAGACTTATCTAATATCGATAGTCAATAGACCTCATAACTGCAATCCCATGCTAACACAATAAAATTCGATTCATTTGAGATTTTTATTTTGAGCTGCATAGTACACGTATGTGCGATGATGATCCCCAGATTCTGGTTCATTTATATGCAGCAACTCAATGTTCGCCAAAAAAAATGCAATTATTATAATTTAAAATTTCTTATAGTTCAAAAATAGTTTATAGTCACCAAAAAATATAACAAATTTTACCTCAACCAATAGATAATTTATGTACTTCGACCTTTATATAAAACCCTTAGAACCACAAACACAGTATCAATCTTAAGAGATTGTTTCACTTAAAACGAGACATCTATACATTTGTATGGAGACGTTTTAAATAGAAAAAAAAAAACAAGAAATGCCTCAAAAACATCAAACATGCTCAGCTATATATAGAGTGTTATATAAAATAAGAAAAAGACTATACAAGCAAAATAAAATACATTTAAGTAGCAATACTTTTTACAAGAGTATGAAAGAATGATGGTGTTCTTAGATTGATTGAATTGTCGATCTAGTGATAAGTAGATTTCGATATGTGCACATACAAAAAGCAAAGGAGCATGGCTACAAACACATGTATATATTTTTACCAAACAATGAATTCAGTTTATTTTTTTATTTACTAACAAGTAACGCGTCAACTACTAAAATGAGAAACAATTCAGTAAGTAAATAGTCTGCTTTGAAATAATAACTATAAATATTCAATATTCTTATATAGTTAAAATAAATAGCATCAACTCAATAGCTCCAAATATAATATGAGCAATATACTATCAAAAGGTTGAGTATCTCTATAAAACTTTCTCGTAGGTAAACTTAGCGATTCACGAAATATATTCACTACTTACATTTACTATCCAAAATGCCTTAATCTTCTTCAGAAAGATATAACAGCATAAGAAGTTAATAGAACAATTACGAACTCCTAAGCCATACTAAAATGAGTGCATTGTATTTGCGTTTTTATAATACTTGTGGTATAAAATTGATTGAAACATTTTGGTCGGGTTTTAAACTTTAACAACAAAAACAGTACGAACAGCTTTTTTTTTTAAATAAATAAAAAAAATTAGTTATAAAAGTCTATAATTGAAAATCCAAGCTATGGCTATCTTAAAAACGTTGAAAAGAATAAATTAACCAATGTAAACAAAAACAATCTTAAAATTTTTGCTTTTTATCACAGTTTAAGGGGTATTCTGGTCTAGGTCTTTATACAATATTTATTGATTTTTAAAGTATATAAAAAAAATTTAAAAAAAAAGAAGTAAAAAATTCATCCATTGACAAGACGGTGCAGTGGGGGTTGCCAGTCAAACGGTGCTCCCTGGTTGACATGATTCCAACCGTTATTGTGATTTAAATCAAACAAACAAACAAAATTCATAATAAGTAAATATGTCGCTATATCTTGGACCTTGGCCGAAAAAAAAAAATTCACAAAATGACGCCCACTTGAAAAAAAAAATTTTGTTTACCCCAGTTTTTCGACATTTACGAACTTTTTAAAAATACTTCAAATTAAAATTTCCAAGGTCCAAGTGATAAAGAGTAGTATAAAAAAGATTCTCACAAAATTTTAAAGGAATCGGTCAAATAGAACTTGAGATATCGTGTCAACCACCTCAACAAAAGGAGTTTTGAGAAAAACGCATTTGAAGTTTCATCGCTCCGCTCGGCCGGCTTAGATGCCACATCACAAAATCTGCTGTATCACCCAAAATAATTCGAATTTTGAAAAATTCTTCTAAGAACATATTTTTGACAGTCTAATCTTTGAAAATATGCAAAAAAAAAATTGATTTTTTCAATTTTTTAGACCAGAATACCCCCTTAAAATAATAAAGTACATATTCATTTATGTACTCTCCTAATGAACGTAGATTACTTCAATACACTTCTGAGTATTTACATATGCTTCTATTTAAAATTTTATTAAAACCTAAAATATTTTATTACTATTGTTAATAACACACGGTAAAATAATTCGTCAACAAAAAACTTATTTAATATGATGATTAATTTAAGTAATGTGTTAATTTTCTATTCACAATAATTATCTGTTTATATTTATAAAAATTCCTCGATCAAGTATATAAGTGTTACATTAATTGAATCTATGATTTCCAGGAAGATGTTGTATAAGCATACAATTCCATTTATATAACAGTTGTGTAAAAACAGTAATAATTTTTCTGGAATATTCAAGTTGGGTATTGAAGCCTGAGACTGAAAAAGAAAATATTTATTTTAATTTTTTTTTCTTTAACGCAAAACATTTTTTTGACATACGTAATTTCGCATGTCAAAATTTAATTAAAATACCAAGTACGGTCAGTTAATTAAATTTTTTTAATTATTTTAGTTTTCCTCTTTAAAATAATTGCGCGTGTCCTGCCAAGTCGAATAAAAACATTGTGGGCATTATTAATATATTATATATTTTTTGTGTCTATTGCAAACTTCATCAATTCATTCTCCACTAATGTGAGCTAATATTATCCACCGTATGCTATTATATATTTATTCTGTATATTGATTTTTATTTTTTTTAAACTTAAAATGAGACATTCTGGGTGCAATGATTTTCACGAGAGAGAAAATTTCATTATGTGGTTCGCAACTCATTTTTATTTCAAATAGAAAAGCATAAATTTATAATATTAACATAATAAACTGACTCAGTGTATAATTTTATAATGATGATGTTGTATCATAGAACAGAGGATTATAATAAAATATTAAGTAAACACTGCTTATGATGATGATCGAAATTTTAAATATAATTAATTCTTTCTTAAGCTGCTATAAAATGAATGGAAATACAAAGAATTAGTAACGTTACAATCATTTCAAAACTATAACTAAGAGTCTAACTTAAAATCGGTAATGATATTATTTTATTCACATAGACAATTCAAAAATTTCTGTAAATGTATAATTGTCATAGTTGATAAAATGTATTATTGAAAAATAATGGTAGATATAATAATTCTGGTAGATAGAATATCCACTTTGAATAATCATTAATGCAATTTATTATAATTGTTCCGTTGACCTTCAAATGCATATTTATATTGTTTCCATCATTCCTACAATTCTTATCTAATATAAAATAATAATTATTCTTTATGATAAATTTTACTAATTAAAGATAATATACTGTACTAATTGAGCAATAAGTTCTTAGAGTTGATGAAGTTTTATGATATATCACCCTAAAGTCTTCTGTTAACTGCTATCTTTATCAAAAGCAGTATTCTTATTTTTTTGGTAATTCATTTGAACATCCAATTTGATCACTAAATTAGTACTAAATAAGCACGAATTAATTAATTAAAAGCAAACAGAATTCTTATCTATCTCTTAAAAAATATTTTAAATTTCAATTTCCATGCTATATTGGCAGAAAACTAAATTGTTGAGTTGAAATTATCTGCTGTATCGCACTAAAACCTTTATTTGCAACAGTTAACTGCCACCTTAATTAAAACCTTTAATCTTGCAGTTAATCATTTTTTCCACTAAAAATACATTTTTAAACTTATTTTTCGTGCTTTATCGGCAGCCCTAATTGAGCATTAAATTGTTAAAGTTGAACATTATATGCTATATCGCCCCAAAGCTGTTGTTTGCAAAAGTTAACTAGCTTTATATTAAACTCGATGCATTCTCATTTTTTGGAAACTTACTAAAGCATCAAATTTTTTTTTTGACACTAAATTAGCACTAATTATTGAGCTATGCCATGAGTGATTCAACCCATTGGGCACTGCTAGCTTTACATACGTACGTTTTCATCAGCTCGTGCGTCATGTACTCATTTATATTATTTTTACTATTATTACTATTGAATTTTTGAATTAATTTTAATATTTTTTATTTAGTTTTTGTAAATATTTCGTTTGTAAATGTTTCTGTAAATATTTCGTTTGAATTGTAAAACACAAATATCCTTGCAATAATAGGAATTGTCGGATTTCATCTTTGCCGGCTGTCTTATATTGCTTCACTTAAAACCATTGCTTATGTACTGTTTCATGTGTCAGTACAATAGTACACCGATAGTCGTTTGTGCTATCAGACGAAAAGTATCACATTTATTTTATAAACACACAAAGATCTACCTCGTTCATTTTATTTGTATTCTATAATGCCTTTTTATTTCAATTTCCAAGTATACAGTGTGAAAAACTGTGAAAATTATTTTTTGTTATTTACACAAGGTCTATCAAAATCCACCATTCAAATCCACCATTGAATTTATTTCATTCTAATGTAAAAATGTGTGGAGTGATTCATATCAAATATAACAAATATTACTGCGTACCCATTTATAAAAATAGAATTATTGTAAACATGTAGTAGAAACCACCCCACGCTTAAGATGAAAAATGAAATAAAGTTTCCAGTTAAGCATCCTAGATAGCAACGAAAAATACCTAGAGAATATTCTTATTAATGATTTAAACGTCTGAATAATTATCATCTAAAATAACTCATTACCAGTTTGAGATGTCGGATGCGCCAATTAATGAACAACTTAAAAATTATTTGTCTGACTTATGTATAAATAAGAGTGCTTTAATTTAATTTTTTAACTTCTAAAATAAGAATACGATCGATATTGGAAAAAAAATATTTTTTAAAATTTTTTCAAATTTTTATTTACAAATATTTCCTTGAAGTTTCTAAAGACACCCATCTAGATAAAATTGGGAATTAAAATACTATAGTAAAAAAAAATGTCTATTGGCATTGACTAATTATCCAAAAGGCTTACGTTTCAGGATTAATACCTAATTAATACTTAACAGATTGAATTTGTAATCATTTTTGTATGTTATTATGTTTAAATGAATGATGAATATTACAAAAAAAGACCACGAAACAAAACATTTGATTAAATCGTCGGTAATTATTCGGAAACAGTATAATTTGAGTGAAATGCACATTATATCTATCGAGTTCCAGAAGAAGACTTCTTAAACATCGGAAATTATAAAAATCGGCAAAATTACTCTGAGATGACTTCTTAGGAAAGTAAAAGGAGACGTATTAAAGACCTTGAATTTCTGATTTCTTCCGAAGTCTAAAAACAGTTTTTTCAAACTCATAATTTTGACTTCTCACAAAAATCGGAAAGAAGACTCTTTACAGGACTTATAATTCTGACTTCTCACGAATATTAGAAAAGAGATTTCTTAAAGAACTTTCAATTCTGACTTATGAAATGAGAGATTTGAGGTTTTCCCTACTATCCTACTACCCGTAATTTGCCAATCTGACCATTGTATTATAGCAAATCGAAACATATGGATAAGCAAAAATAAAGGGTTTACTATATGTATGTATTTTTTGATGAGTTGAGTTAAAGTTGAAGTTGTGGCAAGTCTAAAAACATCATAAAAGCATTGTTCAAACAAAGGTTGACTGTTTTGAAAAAAGAAACACTGTATATGATCTTTCCTGCTATCTGTACTATTACACAAGTTGTTCTAAAACACACAGCCATTTTTTAAATCTAGATCAAGCGATAACAATAATTTTGCTGGTTCAACACGATATCCCTTTTTATTTTCGAATTCTCGTGGTAATAGACAAATAGCTAGACAACAAGTCTTAGTGGTCAATAAAGTTGATTTGATGAACACTTTGAAACGTAAAATGTCATGTTTAGCCCTTTAAAATGTATTTTGTCAAATATTTTTTAACTAGCAGTAGTGATTACTTAAAAAACTGATATCTATGGTAATTTCTATCCACTAACAGAATTCGACTAAAATAAATAAAGAAGAATTATTCGATGTTAAATTATACACTACATTTTCATATTTAATAAGGTCGTAAAGGTTAGTCACAATCTTATGTTTTTACTTAACTTTCTATTAACACACTTTTGGGAATTTCAGGCCCATTATTGGAAAGGTATAAAAAAGGGAATGGTTTATTAAATAAAAAGTGAAATGAAATTTTTTATTTTTTATTTTTACAATTTTGCGCTTGGAACTAAGATCATCTAATATTGCAAAGCGATAAATTATATGCTGAAATCAATTGGAAATATATTATTTGAATGGAACAAAAATTATGCTAAGTGGGCAAGATGAAACTGTTTTTTCTATCTCCGTGCAATACAGTTTTTTTTCTGCACTTCTTGTCTCAATACATCATTTATGGTCTGAATAGGCTATTTCACTAATTTTTTATTTTTCGGGAGATCTACAATATTACCAATGAAAATCAATGTTAAACCTTAAACTTTCAAAACAGTTCCCAAAACGATGTTTCTGTAATGACGATACCACAACAAAACAGCAAGGTATCAAGGTTTACTAGCTAGTGATGTTATCAGAGCTGTCACCAATCACAGGTCGTTTCCGTGGCAGATAAAATTAAAAAAGTTTAAAACATTATTTCGTGTAATTTGAAAAAATTAATAAAATTTAGTTTAAATAAAGTGAAAAATGTTTTGTTTTAGGCTATTATCTTATAGGATGGATATACCACAATATGTAGTATATTTTAAATGTTGTAAAATAGCCTAAGGTATTCAAAAAATTTATGATAAGCCAATCGTATCGGTTGATTGTTACCATTGATACACCATTAAAATATTTCACAGTATTTACCCTTATTTGAATCAAACTCTGTTTTTTTGTTTTTTAGCCTTGATAATTGATGAGCCAATTTTGGCAAACAGGTCCTTTACATCCTTTCAATTCAAACGTCACTCCATGCTTCCATATTGTGTATATATACATGAATTTAAAACTATTAAAAAACTTTCTTCAACTGCTATTAATCGAAAAAGAAGATAATTACCTCTAGTCTGCACACCAACCTAAACAACTTTCCCGTAAATATATAAAACACCTTTGTCTGAATTGCTTTTGAGATCTATTCGTTATATATTATATATTCGTTACTATATATTCAATTGAAATGTACACAAAAGATGATAACTATGTTATTTGGTTATCGATTGTCTAAAATACAAATGTTATATTAGTTTTATTTGAACATATGGATGTAGTTTAAGTGGCTCTACCTATCTATAGATAATAAGAAAACCTATTTATTATACACGTATATTGAAACTGGTGAATAAAATAAAACACCAAAATGATTGTACAAAAGTGTAATATTAGATTCATTTAAATACTCTAATAGTGGCTTCTATGATTCTTATATGAAAACATTTTTATCAATACGAATAATCAGTTCAAAGTTCTTAACGAGTTCTACTTCATTTTATGGTCAAAACAATAGTTTTTATAGTAAAAATTGAATCCAATGTAAATAAGCACAGAACACGCCAGTATCGGACGGATGATATCGATTGCTGGTCTATGCACTTTCAAAAAATGCTACAAAAACCTTTTTTCAACTATTATATGCTATATGTAATAGTAGCTGTAACCTATGAGGGAAACCAATGGAAACTTATACATCAAACTTTTGGTGTATATGAATGCATATTTAATTTACGTATTCGATCATCTAATATACCCTGAAACATAATATACCCAGACATACAAGTGTCTCTTGAGTGAGGAGTGTGGAGATAACAAATTATTTTTTAATACTAAATAGCATAAATTGAATTAATTGTTTAATAGTCGCTCGGATAAAAAAACTATTTAGGAGCATAGTGCTTCCATTACACGGCTCTAGCGAACTCAAATTCTGGCAACATTTTTTAGTCTAAGACATTTAGTCTAAGACGATAGTTTCAGACATTAAATCTAATACATTTTGGTATCCAGTTCATAACTTGTGGATTCTTCTCAATTGGCATTTGGGTGATATTGTCATTTCAACGCCTTCGAATATGACCAATCCATCTCCCCACTCTTCATTTTATTTATAGACATAAATGCTTAAAGTGGCTTCGCATTAAGAGATTGTCATGGATGATAACACTGAGCCAGAATATCCTATGAATGTAACTAACGGAGGATCGGTTGACAAAAGTTTGTAGTGTATCTTATATCTTAGTAAAAATAAAACGTATAAAACTTAAAACAAAAGTAATACTTAAATATGTAATATACATTTAAAAAGTTTTATCAAATATTTCTATTTTTCTAACCGAAAAATGGCATAGTTAATTATTTATAGACCGATCTCATTTTGGTTCAATTTTACTTAAATATTTGCATTTTTTAAATTAACTGCCATTAAGTTTTTTTTTCTTTTTAATTACAAAATTGTATAGAATTTTATGAAACGAAAAGACAATTCCAAAACAAGTCGAAAAAAATTTGGGAACAGCATTTATATATTTCTAAGAAAATAAATATTTAAAACAAAAAACCGTTATTTAGATTAAAAGTAAAAATTCTCATTCGACTAAATACAACTTTGAAATATACGCACTAATGAAATGAATGAATCTTTTAAAATATTACGGCAATTACAGGTGTAAAAATCTGGAACAGAAGTCACATAACATGTATATTAAAAATTTGTATATATACAATTTGTATAGTCAGTTCACATCAGATTTAGTTAGCTCGGTCACATTTAAAATAATAAAAGTTAACGAGCTAACTGTATACGAAGAAGAATTCTCCACTTCTCCCTCGAATCATCCAAGGGAGTAAATTAGTAAAATTGTAGTATAGGGTTAGAATTACTTGCTGTTAAAGGTGTTATATTTGTATAAAATTTCATGTATTTACTGAACATATTTAATATATCCTGAATGAATCCTATTATATTGTGATTAAAATAATAATGTTCAAATAAATGAATTAAAATGAGAAATATGATTTTTACATTGTGTGTCATTTGTTATACATTAAGATATCTGCTTCAATTGAAGTGAAGCTTTTTCTTTGCATTGACAGTGAAACAACGAAACAACTTAATGAATACTGTTGCAAAATTTATATCATGAAAATTTTATATAAAGTTTTCAATTTTTTATGAAAAGACTATTTAAAACAAAACTTTAACATTTATCGATTTTAGAATCCAGATTTTAATCCAAAGATTTCTTAAAAATTATTTCTCGATTTACCTTTTTGAAAAAATTATGAAAAAAAAAACAAAACCGTTTCCAAATTCGATGAACCCTCGTATTAAAGATATTTTGACATGTAAATTTCAAAAATAACTCTGATCTCGACTGAAATTCTACTCAGATGCTAGTATATTTTAAGTGTTAGGCTCCAAACTAGTTTTCTAATCGTAAAATAATTTTAAGTGAGATATTTCCTTTTCCAATCAACTACTCAACGCTATGGGTTGTGTCTTCAACAGATTTTAAACTTACTACCATTTTTCGGAGCATAAATTCAAATACACTCAGATTTCGAAACTTAATTTCGAATCCATAAAACTTATGCGAAAGTTTATAAAAGCCTACTTAAGAAACTTGTTCACTTTGTACAATAATTATGGCAGTATAGAAGGACGTTATTAAAATTCATAAGCATATTTTTAAGTGACACTAATAGGTAGTAGGTAGATAACATAACGACTAACGTTTTAGTAGATGATATGATGATGATACATTTAAACGACTGCACCTACATGTAGACACACACGTTAACTAATTTAAAACATTTTCATCATTCATATCATAAATAATTATTAAAGCTTATGCCTACTAACAAACACTATACATATACTTAAAAATTGGTGTTCTACACTCTCATCAACTCTTGTGTTATACAAAACGGTGACGTGACTAAATATCACAACATAATATTCTGGAAAGAAAACATTCTCGGCCAAATCATATCAGAAACAAAATATGCCATTTTCAATTTATAATATTAAAGTTTATATTATTATAAACTATTATATATTATATTATATGTTTTTTTTTCATTAAACTTATTATCTTAAATTTATTCGAACTAATTATTTAAAATACATTGATCTGAGGAGATATTTACGGGATATTTGCGGTCAAATACCCAGGCGACATTTTCGGTGAACGTGAAATATGCTTGCGAGCATTTTTGTTCTTAGTTTAACTTTGAGAATTATTAATACCTGTTTGCTAGTTTTCGATTTGTTAAATACATATTAACGTTTTTTTCACATTTCATTGAAAATCACATTACATGATTTATGGAAATGGCATTTAAACATTTAGGTCCAGCTAATCAAAAATTCAGTTAGAAAATCTGATGGTCAATGCACACCATCGGACATTCCTATAAGAAATTCTTATAAGAAAATCCGATCATACATCAGACAAAAACCTTAAACAAGCGCATATCATCGGATATCATCCGATACGTACAACGAACCATAATGAACCAATGAAGTTTCAAATATTTTAAATATGTTAATTAATTTTTTATCTAACATGTAACCTATTTGAGATAACATCGTAAGATATTCTTATAAGAAATTCTTATGTTATTCGCACATGATAAGATTTTCAGATCAGAAAATCTGATGTTTTATGTAAAATTTTGACCGTGTACGGGGTCTTATATAAAATTCATGTGAAGAGTTTTTCTGAACAGAATTTCTGATCAGAAAATCTGATTGTGTGCGATATGTCTAAAACAAACTGGTGTTCTACATTCTCATGAACTCTTGTGTTATACAAAACGGTGATGTGACTAAATATCACGCGAATAACATCCCAAATATTTTGAAAAGAAAACATTCTCGGTCAAACTATTTCAGGGACAAAATATCCCATGTTCAATTTATAATAATATAGTAATTATAAAGGAAAGAGTGTATGAGCTTGTTCTCAATGCTAAACCATTATGAGTAAGGAGCCAGGCACCTAAGTATAACTAAGCGGAGTGAGAGATGGGTGATTGCTAGTTTTCGAACGTACGAGTTCTGATGTGTGTACTGTATGATACCGTGGAAAGTGTAAAACATCTGATAAAAGATTGCCCAGAAACAGCAGATGCAGAAAAACAGAACTTTATAATCTGCAACTTTTCACTGCCTCTGACATTCTTAATGTGCACGAACCTGAATTCATACAACATATAAAATGAAAATCTTATGCACAAATATTTCAAAATTGCTAATTGGAATAATATTTAATAATTATTACTTTTTTCATTAAAATTATTATTTAAACTTCTTCCGAACGAAGTATTTAAAATTAATTAAATAGTATGTAGAGATTCAAATACCCACATAATATTTTTGGTGGGCATAGAATATGCTTGCGAGCTTTTGAGGTCTTAATTTAACTTTGAGAATTAATAATAGTTGATTACAACTTTTCGTTTTGTTAAACAAACATCAAAGTTATTTTGCTTATTTCCAAATCACATTAAATGATTAAGGATAATGACATTTGAAGTACTTATTATCTAAGAGATGTAACATTATCGGTCCAAAAAAATTTGGAATAAAAAAAAAATCTATTTAAGTTGTAACTTTTTCGTTACAAATTTTTTCAAAAAACTAACGTCATTATATCACCGTTTATGTTTCCCAAGATCCAAAATCTTCTTTCAGTTAGAAAAACCACACTATATTTTTTTTACTTACAACTTAACGTTGTTTTGAATCCAATCCAATTGTTTTGATTCATACTACACTAACAGTGGATAGAAGAAAGTAAACGATACAAACATAGGATAAGTAAAATGCCGTAAGCATTTTATTACTTCATTGAAATTAATGGAATATTGTGAATTATCAGAAAATTGTTACGTTTCAAGCCAATAAAAGGCTACAATCCAAAATTTGTCTAATTTTTCTTATACGAATTTTATAACGCCTTAGTTTTAACACCATGATATATGTGATAGATCAGAACTATTGAAAAGTACCGGATCTTTTTAATACCATACTTCTACAGACATATTAATGAATATTTCAGTTTAGGCTATGAATTATTATTAAAAAGTCAGTCTTAATCTCAGTACAAAAACCATATATGTCAAGGAAAAATAGTGACTAAAATTGTTATTTAAAAAAAAATACAAATTCGAATTAATCAGTTCTTTCGAATAGAATAACTCAAATTATTTTCAGCTTTTGCCAATAGCAATATTTTGACTTATTAAAATATTCCTAACAAAGTAACCGTTTTAATAATTAACAATATTCATCAATTTAAATAGAATAAGTCTGAAGCGTACGATATAATTGGCTTCTGTAAATTTTAGTAAATCTAATCAGAATTAATTTGTTTATTTTTTATTGGTTATAACTTGATATTTAAAATCCAGACATAAGTTTTAAACTTACGACGTAAACCGTGTCGTTTTAGATTTAGTACAATTAAATTCTCTGGCCTTTATTTTGGAAATGTGTAAAACTTTAATACATTATGACATTTTACGTTCTTTATAACTTTCAGTTTCAGAACAAATATTGTTGAATGTCAAACCAAAAATTACATTTTGAGACAGTTAAAAAGATTTTACATTTATTGGTTTATAATAAATTTTGTAGTCCACAGAAATGCTAATTAAAATAACATTTTGAGTAAAGGTCGTTCAAAGCAATAAGTTCAACGCTACAAAACAAATTGCCGTTTAAAACCATTTATTCAATGTATAGAGGTATAACATAAATTGTATATGATTTCTATTTTTTTTTTTTTTTATCATAGCAGAATAACTTGTTAGTAAAAATGTTATATAAATTATTAAAACTTGTATTTAATGTTAAATGATCATTAAAATCATCATTCCTTTATACTACATAAACATTTATAATATATACCTATAAACATACATACATACACATGATGTATATGTTTGTATCACAAAATACTTGTAAATTGTATGGTGAAAGCTCAACAATGCATGAAAAATAAATTTATACACAAATTTACATTATATATGTGTAAAATGTATAAATAAAAATTGTACACTGAGTGAATATTTTGTTTTAATAAAATATATATTTATTTTGATTTCATTTTAAAATTTAATTAGTAATATGTACATTGTGTAACAGAAATTGTGATAAACTTATGATATATAATGGTGATCATATTTGTCTCCAGCAACTTTTTAACCAAAATGGAGTAGCATATTCTTCATAAATATGATATGATTTTATATTTGAGGATTTGTATTTATATTAACAAAATAGCCTTTAAAAAGAATTACCTAAAATTATGGATTTCTGGAGAATCATAGATATTCACATTGTATTCAATTGTTTCAATTTAGTGTGTGTAAATAATATATGATACATTGCTGAAAATTATTACTTAACGACAGATAGGTTCCATATCAAAATTAAGATTACACGTCCAAATAATAATAGAAATAAAAATATACTCAAACAATTCAAAAATGAAATTCCAAATATAAACTCCATAAGCTCGGAGCAGTTCAATCCTTTCATAGGAGTGACGTGAGAGTTTACACACTAGTATCATTCACTGAAAACCACTACTGATGATTTTTAGCCAAAATCATTGTATATTTTGCAACTGTGCGATGTAATTAATGATTTAATAGAGCTGCTTTAGAAATATGGGGTATTAAGTGAAAAAAAAAACAATATATATATATATATATATATATATATATATATATATATATATATATATATATATATATATATATATTTATATATTTATATCAATACATATATATATATATATATATATATATATATATATATATATATATATATATATATATATATATATAAACTGTTATATTCGCCGAGCACAAAGTATTTGATATTAAGCTGGTAAATTATTTTCTGAGCCTTACAATATGCAAATACAAAATTATGTAATTTTATTCAATAAGTATATATTTTTTGGCATCATGTTTGCGAAATCAAAATGATTGCGAAGTTAAGATACTGGCAATATTTATTGATTTTAAAAAAGTACCTACATATTAAATAGTGTTTAGTCAGCATTATGTAACATTTCTTAGGTTCTTTCTATTGTAAGTTATTAATAAGCGCTAGTTAAATCGTAATTTATATGCAAATCGTTTTATATTTACTCCGGTAAAATTACGTTGAGTCCTTAGGATTGGCTGGTTTGATATTACAGAGATGTAGTTTTCAACGATATAAAGATATTATAAAATTGTAGAAGTATTAACCGTTTTGGTGAGCTGCAATAAATTTTCAAAGTTGTCAATTTTCAGTAGTTTTTAGTACTTATTTTTAAACATTTATATTTCGCGTTTCCTCTATAAAAAATAACTTTGGAAAAAACTGGATACATATAAATAAATTAGATATATTTTGAATCTAAATAAGATGTAATTTTCCGTGCCGTTTACGAAAAACCATAAAAAAGATTACTTTTTCACAAATATTTAGTGAAATCAAGCAGTGAATTATACAAAGGGCATCGTAGGCTTTTCGAGTTGTATGTAAACAATGTAAATAGCTATGTGGACTGACTAAAGTAATATGTGCACAGATAAGAAATGTTTGATAGTGTTTCTTACAGCATTACTAGATTTACTTCCCCCAATACAATTACGCGTACATTTATAGCGTTGTCTTTCTTTTTTTTTTAAAGATTGCGTTAACTCTCATGACGTCAGAAATGACATTAAAAATATACTTAAAAGGCCGAAACTCTTTAATCGACAGGTATAATCATATCACAATGGACATAAGACCTGCAAGTAACAAATTAGTTGTTAAAATAAAAGAGTTTTCTCCAATATTAATGAATATTGAAGAATATTCCTTATTTCCATAAATTTCTACATATTTTAAAGTGTTCAATTCAATTTTCAAAATGGTGAGCCCGAACCATTCAAAGTACTAGTTTTAAAAATCATTCAAATTATTCCAAAACATTCTGTATAGTTATATAAAAGACAGTAGTCTGTAACTAAAAAATCTAAAACTAAGATATACTTTAACTTTTAGATACAAAATACAATCAAGTTTTCAATTTTTAGATATGTTTTGGCATACATATTGCAGGTTTTATTAACTAAGATTTTTAACTGATAGGAAATAAAATAATGAATCATGTTCTGAATAAAAACCATTTTTTATAGGTTTCTAAAAATATGAAATACAAAAAATAATATACACTTCCACAAATCCATTTTTTACATTTTTTTCTGTTTGTAAGGTAGTATCGTTTTCATTATATGAACAACCTGTATTATAATAGCATATTGATAACCGGAGGTTTTAAATTTACCTTACAGCTCACTACAATTATTATGCATAAATTAGGTTAAAACACAACAAAACGATAGCTATCGGCCAATGTTATTATCCTGACACTCATATGTCATATATCACTCATGAGACAGTTAATCTGTGAGATAATAAATGGATCTTCATTTATAAAAACTCATTTATATGTTTTGAAATTACTGACAAATGGAGAGAGAGATAGAGACAATTTGGAAAGATTCCCTCCCACATCAATCGCATCTCTGAGTAATTTGGTGTTAAAAATCACACTATAATGGTGAGGCAATAAAATTTCGTATTAATGCGGATATACAAGATAAAAGTTTATCCATCTTTGGTCTTCGAGTATTAAGATTTAAATTTTTGGTAGGAAAACACTCATCTAATATCAAACTGTTGGGTTGAAATACATAAATGTAGGGTAAATACATAAAGGTAAGTCCAGAGGAGATGGTTAATCCAATTATTTTCGGAACTACTAGCAGCACAAAATTGTATGGTCTGGTAAAGATGAACACAACACGATATACTCTTTAGGCAGCCTGATATTAATAACACCTAATTCAACTATATGTCAAAGTTTAGTAACAGTTTCATTTTAACCCAAGACAACGGCTATTGTAGATCTTATTCTTAATACTGTGAAAGAGTATTTAGGTATTACTTCAACTTCTTAAACGGACATAGTCAAAGAATAGCAAAAACAACTAAAGAGGATAATTTAAGCACTCATAATCTTTTATAAAGTACTCGAAAAGACTTTTAAATTTCGAGCATGAAAATAAGGGAGCTAAAAAATATTAATTAGAATTTAATATTATACATTTGCAACTAATTTTATTTTAACAATAATAGTATAATGCAGAAGTTTGACCGGTTTTAAAATTTTATTTTGTAGTCAAATTTGTTTTAGATGAAATAAATCTTTTTGGAATTACCCGAAATATATCCTATCAAATTTCGACTTAGTATAAAATTAGTATCGTTCTTCAGCACTTTCAACATCGACCCTTATAAAATGAAAGGTATAAGAAATATAAAACAATGAGATTATAAGCCGTAAAAAGTTCTATAATATGTTTTTTGTAATAAGTAAATAAAAAGGAGTTTTTGTCGAAAAATCGGGCAAATTTTGTTTTAAATTTCCAGGCAAACTCGGAAAAATCATGTAATTTTTTTGAAACAGATCAGATTTTGATCAAACATTGCTCATTTATTAGTTATTTAAATTAGAAAAAAACCCAGCTTTTAAAATTTTGCATAAATCACCCTCTCACCCTTAAAAATACCCCATGTCGATAAACTTTATTGAATGATTTTTTTTTTAACTAAAAACAATGTTACCAAAAAAGGTTTTGAGGTTGCTGAATACAAACCTAACGTTAAAAATTGAGAAATTAAATATGGCGCCTATACAATGCATCCTCTACAAGTCCTCTATTTCAGCCCCAAAACTAAAAAAACCTCCAATTGTAAAACAAAATGAACAATAATTATAATGGGGGTGATTTTGAGGTTGCTGAATGCAAACCTGATGTTAAAAATTGTAAAATTCAAAATTGCCACCCTTAAAATGGAAACACTTCTATAATTTTAACCCCCCCAAAAAACGAAAAATGAAATGTAATTAAGTTTTTATTTTTTTCTATTTTTGGGAACATTTATCCTATTTTTGGAGCTGAACTTTTCTCAACTTTTAATATAATCACATTTGTATTCAGCAACTTCAAAAACACATGATTATATACATTTTGTTTGACAATAGTTAGTATTTCCATTTTTGGGGGCTTTAAATAGGGCGCCATTTGAATTTCCTCGATTTTTAACGTTAGGTTAGTTTTTAGTGACCTCAAAATATCTTTTGGTAACATTTTTAATTTATAAAAATTTTTTATCATTCAGTACCGCTTTTTTTTTTGAAATGGGTACGTAATTAAAGGGGGAGGGTGATTTATGGAAGGGTGATTCTAAATTTAGTGACAAACAAAATGAGCTATGTTTGAACAAAATCCGTTCTGCTTCAACAAAATAAGATACTAGAGCATTTTTTTACTTATTTCTCTCCGGCTAATAATGACTTTTGTCTTTAGAACAAACCATAATTACTTATTTGGACAACATTTAATTTGTGAATTCCCTTGAATGCATTTTTTTAAATAATATAGTATTTAAACAATTGTACTTGAAATATTCATAAATATAAACAATAATTTATTGATAAATACTTTTTTGGTTAAAAAATATTTTATTAAAATAAACAATACTCTGTTGTTTTAATTTTTACTAATGTTTAATATCGAATATAATTTTAAAATCAAGGACTGAGCTTTATAATTTTGTAAAATTTTAAGTAATTGGAAGTGTAACACTTCCATTGAATTCAAAAATAAATAAATAAATACAAATAATAATAAATTTTAACATATTATTATAATATTAATTTTGTTTTTATTTTTTTCTCATGAAATATCCTGACTAATGTAAAAATCATTTTCTGACACCAAAGTTTCTTAGTTATTATCTGATTGATTTTCATTTTGCATTGCTATTCTGAAATGTTTAAATATTGTGTTTCATTAATATATAGACATTACATTTAAGATTTCAGAAAAAATTTCTATGACAAAAATTTTTGTTGATATATAAAACATATGAACAAAGTAATGGTGTCCTATTACTTTAAACAATTATGCCTGCAATCGAAATAAAACAAGTTACATGTATAAATAACATATAAAACCAAGAATAACTTTTTCTTCGGTTTCATGTTATTTGTTTGACAAATCTTTTGAAATTCATATGTAATTTTCGATTAAAACTAGTCCATGCAACTTACTCCATTATGTAGTACAAACAAACATCACGAACAGAGTCTATTGTTAACTTAAATATTTATGTCGAACTTCGAAGAACACATACTAAGTTCACCACCAGGAAAACGGTATATTAAGTTCTGGTCCCGCAACCCTGATGATATTCTGATTTGTTATGATGGTTCTTCTAGTTGCTGGATAATTTTGCCGCCTTCATAAACTCTTTGAACCCAAAAATATAATTAAGAGTCTCTGCATTTCATTCTATGATTCACCGAGTCTTCAATTTACTTTTAACAAAAGAAAATCTTGAAAAAGAACTTACTTACCTTCTACGGCAAGACTTGTGAGAAGATTGGTAAGATAAAATCTAATAATATTAACGGAGCGCTTAGGCCACCAATAAAATTAGCCAATCTACTTCTCAACAACAAGACCAAAATAGAGAACAAAACATAAATCAGGAGCCTATATCGTTCAAACTGGGAGAAACTTCGAAATAAGAGAATGCGAACATCTACGATCCTACAGATAATTCTACCTTCGCCAAACGGGTCACAACCCTGGACAAGAATTGGAAATTCTCTATTTAGCAAATAAGGGTTTCAAATTAAATGTTTTGGAGATAAAAATAGGAAGTACACAAAATATACAAGAACCAAGACATATTACTTAACGACCAAATTACATTACGACATTTTCGGATCAACATTATTTTCAGCCTTTTAAAAAACTATTTTTCTATTTGTTATTTTATTTTTTTAAATGTCTTTTATGAACTGACTTGCAATAATTATATAACCTATTGTCTTAATTCATCGTAAATCAAGAATAAATTACATTGTTTTGAAAATGACCAAACAAGCCGATCCTCAACATTTGATAAATTTTAAATAAATAATTCATTTAAAAAAATTTAAATTAAAAAAATTAAAAAAGAACAAGTGCTGAAATTGTGTGATACACTTTTAAGCTACAGAAATTGTAGTACTAGTCCTTAATGGTAATCGATAAAAAAAATTGTAAGAATGATAATCAAATTCTAGGATATTTCATAATAAACTTATCTACTTTATAGAACCAATTGTTTTGTTTGTAAAGATAAGAAGTAATGTAACTTAAAGACAAGACAAAATAAAACAATGTTTATAAATATCATCTGTTTAACATCCATATAATAATACCATAGTATTAACACACGTTTATTCACATATTTGTATATTTCTTCACAATGAAAACTCTGATAAAACGTTTTTATGGTAATGAATTAAGATAACTATTTTTTCCCTCAAACATTGTAAGCTTACTTTGCATTTTCCAGACTTTAGATTGCATATTTCTCTTTTAATATTATTAAAAAAAGTAATACCATTATCTTGTTTAAACAAAATTCTTTAGTCAGAAGAGAAATCTTACTTTTAAAAAAGATTTCTAAATATATAAAAAGATTGTTTTTATTTGTGGTGGCATATATTTTTATAGACAATTTTTACTTTGTGATTTATTTTAATTGTGTAAGGAAAGAAAATACTGTAATTCAAAAGATTATACAAATACTAATCTAAACTTTGTATTACACATACCTTCAAAAATACACTTTTTTTAGTAAAAATATGATTGGGTTTATGAATTTAATTTAAATCAGTCACAACAAAACTTTGCAATTGTGTTAACATTATAATTCACAGTTATAAATTAAAAACTTGAAAGGGGTCTCATTCTCTGTATGAATTAGTCCTCCAGCATTTACATGAGAACGACCTATGCGGGCCTTTCTAATGATGCATGTCTTAATTTTCATAAACTTCCCAAGCAGGGGCGTAGGAGCCGTATGGGCAGGGTGGGTAGCTGCCCACCCAGGGATTTCCCTGGGTGGATCATGCCCCTTTGTTGAAGAGATTAAAAATTTTATTGCTCTATTACAATTTCGTGTAGGATAATTTTAAGGGCAAAACAATAGTTTTTCACGAAAAATTATGTAACAGAAGTTTGGCGCGATCCATGGCGCGCACGCCACTTATAAATTTAGTCAAATAGAAGAGACTTAGGCAAAACATTTTAGTAAAGGATTTAGGTATAAAAATGCTACTTGTTTTCATTAGTATACATATTCAGATATCATTTAAAACAAAAATACGTTAATAAAAATTAATTAAATTATACCCGACTTCATTATAAAATAACCTACCACCACCTACCCTTCAAAAAAGTGTTTCAGTTTTATATTCCTAACAAAGAAAAACAGATAAAAGTAGTATAGTATTTTTGAAGTTAATTTTTTTGGTCAAATGGCCTATGACCCCGCGAATTATTATTGGATTATGCAATTAACATGAACTGGCGTTGAAACAAACAAATTTCATAAAATTTTCTTTGTCGGAAAACTTTCTATAACCACCCAAAAATTGAATTTTTAAACTATTTATATTTCAGGTAAAATGACTTGTGACCCCTCAAATTATGATCAAAATACTCGTTTATGATCAAAAAACGCTAGTAAAAACCATTTTATCGAATTTCACCCCATCGGGTGAATGGTGTTTTACCCCATCGATTTTAGATAAAAAAAATGTTTCAACATACCGCTTTGATGTAAATATTGTACATTCCACAATTCAAAACGTTTGGGTAATTATTTTTTGGAGTTATATGTACGCCAAATTTGAAAGATAATGAATGACATTAGGTATGAACACATCTTTTCAAAATTGATACCAATATGTGTAAACTTTTTTGGCGATATTTAACGATTGAGTTGACAATGGTCCTAATAGATTAGCATTTTTAAAATTTTGATTTAAAATTCACAAAATATTTCCAAATGAAAATACAAAATATATTTTATATAAGAAAAACATTTAAAAAAATAATACTTTTATTTTGAGCTTTTGAAGTTCATGTAATCCTTTAAAATATCTGAAAAACAACACCAAATTTATGGTTGGGTTTTGTGAAAAATTTGAAATAGTGTTTTCATTTGTATACTAAATGGTAGAAAAGAAATCAATATGCCAAATTTGAGGAAGCATTGTTTACAACTTCTAAATAAATCGATTTTCAATGTATTTTTTTAATCATCCTACAAGTTTAACACAAATGAAATGCATAAATTTTATTATCAAACAAAAGTGTTTTGCACTGAAAGACGTATAAAAATCAAATAGAATAAAGTCGAAGACTTCTGAATATATAAAAAAAAAGCAATTTTATAGAAAGTATTTGTTAATATTAATCAAAATCTAACAACGAAATAAAACATTTATAACTTTTCATCCTTAAATTTGCATAATATATTAATTATTTAAATAATTGTATAATATAATAGTTGTATAATTCAATCAACTGAGAATTATTTTAATAATTAAAATAGGTATTTGGAGAGCTTTTTTTTCTATCTACGAAAAAAGAGATAACACTGAGCTTTTTTCGTGTATATTTGTATTTTGAACATTTTTTTCAGTCAAAGGTTATCAAATATGTAAGTGAAACAATGTGTCAAAATATGGGGGGGGGCTGGGCGAGTTGAATTTTTAATTTTTAAAAATAATTATAAAACATGGTTTTGAAACAAGTTAGGATTTATGTTTTTGGATTTTGATAGCAATCTTATGTGGCACAATTGGTTAGTGTGTAGAGTTTTCAGTCGAAAAGTCTGTGGTTCGAATCTAGGGGGCGGTTTATAATTTTTTTATTCAGATTAATTGATTATTGATTTATATGTCACTATTCTCTTTGTATCATATAAATAGACAATTTAGCGTTTTTGTTTAAGGGCGTGGGTTGTCAACCGATAGGACAGCGGTTCGGTTCCTATTCCGGGGTGATAAATTTTTATAATTAGATTAATTGATTATATATGTATATGTCACTATTGTTTTGGAATCATTGCAACAAGCCTCTGTGGCGAAATGGGTTACAGTGTTGTGTTGACAACCAAAAGGTCGTGGTTACGAGCCTCTTTGGCGGCGATAAATTTTTATATTAATAGAGCAATTGATGATTATATAAATGTCACTACTAATTTGCATCACTGTAACAGGCCTCCGTGGCGCAATTCGTTAGGTCGTTGATCTATTAACCAAATAGTAGGTTGTTCGAGCCTATTTAGTGGCGTAAAATTTTTAGTTTTAAAGTTATTGTTTCATGATATTTCAGTCCTGTAAAGCACCCATCAGTAGCAACTTCCCCTTGAACTTAATCAGTTTCATAGTGACAGTTGAAGTGAACACATCAATAATTAAAAACAGTGTTAGAAATATTTGACAGTGACATTGTGGGGTTAGTTTTAAAAGACGCGGCAATTCGGTAAGTCATATTAAAATATTGATTAATTTAAAAAAATTTGCTATTATAATTTTTATTTCATTTTTTTCAGGTCCTATTTATAATTAAAAACAGTGTTAGAAATATTTGACAGTGATCATTGTGAGGTTAGTTTTAAAAGACTCCGATTGTCAAATTCAAATATTTCATAATTTGCAGATTTGAACTTTATCAGTTTCATAGTGACAGTTGAAGTGAACACATCAATAATTAAAAACAGTGTTAGAAATATTTGACAGTGACATTGTGGGGTTAGTTTTAAAAGACGCGGCAATTCGGTAAGTCATATTAAAATATTGATTAATTTAAAAAAATTTGCTATTATAATTTTTATTTCATTTTTTTCAGGTCCTATTTATAATTAAAAACAGTGTTAGAAATATTTGACAGTGATCATTGTGAGGTTAGTTTTAAAAGACTCCGATTGTCAAATTCAAATATTTCATAATTTGCAGATTTGAACTTTATCAGTTTCATAGTGACAGTTGAAGTGAACACATCAATAATTAAAAACAGTGTTAGAAATATTTGACAGTGACATTGTGGGGTTAGTTTTAAAAGACGCGGCAATTCGGTAAGTCATATTAAAATATTGATTAATTTAAAAAAATTTGCTATTATAATTTTTATTTCATTTTTTTCAGGTCCTATTTATAATTAAAAACAGTGTTAGAAATATTTGACAGTGATCATTGTGAGGTTAGTTTTAAAAGACTCCGATTGTCAAATTCAAATATTTCATAATTTGCAGATTTGAACTTTATCAGTTTCATAGTGATAGTTGAAGTGAACACATCAATAATTAAAAACAGTGTTAGAAATATTTGACATTGATCATTGTAAGGTTAGTTTTAAAAGACGCGGCAATTCGGTGAGTCATGTTAAAATATTGATTAATTTAAAAAAATTTGCTATTATTATTATAACTTCATTATTTTTCAGGTCCTCTAAATAATTAAATACAGTGTGACTAACTGTGACTAATGTTAGATTAGATTGACAAGACGCGGTAATTCGGTTCGACGGTTTGAATTAGATTTTATAATAATCATAAAAATCATTATTTCTCCGATGATTGTGTGTGTACTAATGAAGTAGTTCTGCAAAGGATGATCGTACCAAGTCATGATATTTGTAAGCCCGGACTGAAACTTCGGCAGTTATCTCTATGGCTTAGGTATATAAAACATACACATTCTTGTAGAGAATGTTTGGTTTTTATTTTTAAAAAAAAATCAATTCGACCTGTAAACTGAATGACCGACCATACTTGAATAGGTTTTTGTTTGAATTAGATTTTATACTAATCATAAAAATCATTATTTCTCCGATGATTGTGTGTGTACTAATGAAGTAGTTCTGCAAAGGATGATCGTACCAAGTCATGATATTTGTAAGCCCGGACTGAAACTTCGGCAGTTATCTCTATGGCTTAGGTATATAAAACATACACATTATTCTTGAGAATGTTTGGTTTTTATTTTTAAATGAAAATCAATTCCAACTATAACTTAAGTGACTGACCATACTTGAATAGGTTTTTGTTTGAATTAGATTTTATACTAATTATAAAAATCATTATTTCTCCGATGATTGTGTGTGTACTAATGAAGTAGTTCTGCAGAGGATGATCGTACCAAGTCATGATATTTGTAAGCACGGACTGAAACTTCGGCAGTTATCTCTATGGCTTAGGTATATAAAGCATACACATTCTTGTAGAGAATGTTTGGTTTTTATTTTTAAAAGAAAATCAATTCCAACTGTAACCTAAGTGACATAAAACTGGATAGTGTTAGAGTTTGACTTTATATTTGTGTTTAATGGAGTGCCATGGATGAACAATGGAAGGTTAGCTTCACAAGAGGCGGTAATTCGGTGAGTCATATTAAAATATTTATTAATTTGAAAAATTTTATAGTATCATTTTATTATTTTTCAGTTCCTGTAAAACATATTCAAGCATCAACTTCTATTATTTAAAAGAGTAATAGAAATATATAACTGTGAACAGAGTAAGGTTAGTTTTACAAGACGCGATAATTCGGTGAGATATATTAACATATTTATTAATTTGATTTGATAATTTAATTATATTGCAGGTCCCGTTTGTTTTTTAATTTTATTTTCTATTAATAATTAAATCAATTTTTCTCTAATATTGGTGTATTAATTTTGATAATAAAATTTGTATATATTTTTGTTTGTATAAGACTGTAAAATAAATAATTAAAATCAATGTTTCTCACTTTTGTAAAATAAATAATTAAAATCAATGTTTCTCACTTTTGTAAAATTTTGTAAAAAATAAAAAATTTAAAATTAAAGTGTTAGTCATTATTTCATTATATTTCACTACTGTTTTTGGATATGTACCTCCTGATATGTACTCCCCTGTTATTAAAAAACCAAAGGTATCTTAGGATCGTGATAATATGGGGTTGAATTTGGGATTAAATTAATTGGTATTACATTAATTTTAAACTAAAAACAATCATGTAAGGATTATTTTTATTTGAAACTATTTTGATGAGGAGATATTTTGTAATAATTTCGATATTTCACCGTTGAAATAATTGATCGTTTAATTGGGATATTTTAATGTTTTTATTATTGTCATGGAACATTTAATCATGTAGAGTAGACAAATGAAATGGCAGAAAATACACCAATATGGTAGGTAATTTTTAGGTATTAGATAACCACCAATTCATATGAAATAATATAAATATTTTGACCTGATTTGAATGTTCCGATGGAGTGAAATTCGATAAAATGGTTTTTAATAACGTTTTTTGATCTAAAACGAATATTTTGATCATAATTTGAGGGGTCACAAGTCATTTTACCTTAAATATTAATAGTCAAAAAATTCAATTTTTAGGTTTGTTATAGAAAGTTTTCCGACAAAGAAAATTTTATGAAAATGGTTTAAATCAACGTCAGTTCATGTTTATTGCATAATCCAATAATAATTCGCGGGGTCATAGGGCATTTAAGCCGAAAAAATTATTTTCTAAAAAAAGTTGTATTGGTGGGTTGGTTTTGGACGATTTTCCGATGGGGTGAAATTCGATAAAATGGTTTTTACTACCGTTTTTTGATCTTAAACGAGTATTTTGATCATAATTTGAGGGGTCACAAGTCATTTTACCTTAAATATTAATAGTTAAAAAATTCAATTTTTAGGGTTGTTATAGAAAGTTTTCCGACAAAGAAACTTTTATGAAAATGGTTTAAATCAACGCCAGTTCATGTTTATTGCATAATCCAATAATAATTCGCGGGGTCATAGGGCATTTAAGCCGAAAAAATTATTTTCTAAAAAAAGTTGTATTGGTGGGTTGGTTTTGGACGATTTTCGGATGGGGTGAAATTCGATAAAATGGTTTTTACTACCGTTTTTTGATCTTAAACGAGTATTTTGATCATAATTTGAGGGGTCACAAGTCATTTTACCTTAAATATTAATAGTTAAAAAATTCAATTTTTAGGGTTGTTATAGAAAGTTTTCCGACAAAGAAAATTTTACGAAAATGGTTTGTATTAACGCCAGTTCATGTTAATTGCCTAATCGAATAGTAATTCGCGGGGTCAGGCGCCATTTGACAAAAAAAAAATAACTTCAAAAAATCTATACTACTTTTATGTGTTTTTCTTTGTTTCGAATATAAAACTGAAACACGTTTTTGAAGGGTAGGTGGTGGTAGGTTATATTATAATGAAGTCGGGTATAATTTAATTAATTTTTATTAACGTTTTTTTTTGTTTTAAATTATATCTGAATATGTATTCTATTGAAAACAAGTAGCATTTTTATACGTAAATCCTTTACTAAAATGTTTTGCCTAAGTCTCTTCTATTTGACTAAATTTATAAGTGGCGTGCGCGCCATGGATCGTGCCAAACTTCTATTACATAAAAAATTGACCTTTCTAGTCTAAGAGAGGATTAGATGACTCATCGATAATCCTCTGGATAGTACTTTCGATGGTTTGTAACTGATGCTTATTTTTACCTTCGGAATAACAACTTATTTTCATAGCCAATAGGACAACCGAAATGGACAGTTTTATTGTCACTATTGTAAGTATCCCCTGTTTAAACAATCGTCCAACTACTTTAAAAGCATGCATCGTGCGAGTTTACTTCAGTTTATTTTGTTCAAGTGCACTGTTAGTTACAAATTAAAAGTTAAAATTGTGTCTTGTGTCTTGAGAGTGATCATCGAACGAGTGTCAATGTAAGTGCTTTGATGGAGCACCTACCATGGCTGGACGTCACAATGGCGTGCAGAAGTTGTTGCAAGACGAGCAACCAAAATCAATCTACGTCCATTGTGCCAACCATTCACTGGATCTTGTCCTCCAAGAAACAGCTAAACTACAAAGCGGGGTATGCGATGTTATGTGCTTTGTTAAAGATGTTTCGAACTGCATTCTAGAATCGGCAAAAAGAAAGAAAATGTACGATAAAGTCGATCTACAAGCATACGAAGACGATTCAGCATCTTCAGATGATGATTTGCCGGTTGAAAAACCGACTCGATTAGCCGCTCTGTGTGCTACGCAATGGACCACACGTGTAAAATCTTTCAAAAGATTCAAAGAAAATTATCCACGAGTGCAGGGAACATTAGTTAAGTTCGAAAATTGCGAATCTGTAAAGCCGGAAAAAAGCTTAAATTCGCGGGTGGTTGCTGAAACTTGAGCAGTCTGAGACCCTTTTTTTTCTTAACCTCAGCATTCAAATTTTTGCTCCTTGCGAACAACTTGCGCGAGCGCTTCAAGCTCCTGGTCTAACAGCTACAGGTGCGAAACAAGCTGCTGATTTACTATCTTCGAGATTGCAATCGTTGCGCACAGACACCGAGTTCGACCGTTTATTTGAAAAAACAGTTGAAGAATCGCACGAGTTAGACTTGAATCCTTTCAAAGAACCCCGCGTGAGACAACCAAACAAACGGTACGAGCATACTTCCAAATCTGCTCCACCTTTCAGCCAAAGATTCGTTGAGAAAAATCTATTTCGAAATTTTAGATTTGCAAATATCAGAATTGAATGAAAGGTTCGACCAAAGCGGTTTAGCTATTCTAGTGTCACTCGAAACTGTACTGTTGAACGCGACTAAAGGTTTAGTTGGCGACGAAACCAAGCTCGCGGAAGAACTCGGTGTCTTTGCTGAAGATTTCAATATTAGCAGATTGCATGCTCAACTTTTTCTGCTCCAAAGCGTGCCCGATATTGCAAGTTCCAACTGTTCCGAATTGAGCGAAAAACTCGCGAATCTACGGTCGACAACCAGGGATATGTTAGATGAAGTAATTTTACTGATAATTTTGATCATAACCGTACCTGCGTCTGCCGCGACTTCTGAACGATCTTTTAGCGCTTTGAGAAGATTGAAAACTTATTTAAGGAATTCGATGTCCCAAAAGCGCCTCACAAACCTTTTGCTATTACATGTACATAAAGAACTTACAGCTGCTTTAGATTTAAATATTATAATGAAAGAATTTGTGGCACGGTCAGAAAAACGCAAATCTGTGTTTGGCAAAATCTAGGTTTAAGGTTGAGAAAAGTTGAAGTATAATTTAAGACTTTTGTATTGACTTTTTAATTTTAGCAAGCACTTGTAAAGCGAAAAAGTTTGTAAAAACTAAAAATGTAATTACATACAAATAAGAGATACATGTAAATAAAATTGAAGAAAATAAAAAGAAAAATTTTGCAAAAATTATTTACAACTAACAAAAACTGTCTGGTATGATATTAATTAACAATCACAAACATCTTTCATACAAAATTATTATCATCGAAAATTTAGGGGAGGGGGTAAAATTTCGTACCTGCCCACCCAGCAAAAATTTCGTTCCTACGCCCCTGTTCCCAAGTAAAACTTTGACGATTTTTTCTGAGATACAGCTAATGGCTGGCTTAGAAAAATAAGATACGAAAAACAAGGTCATAGTGAGCTCCTAGTTGGCTAGTTTTTTATCTCATGGTGGGCTGATATTTAATTTTTGAAGGCGATTTATTTACAATTATTGAATTTTGACTCACCACTGGCTCAAAACTGCCATAAAATAATTTTTTAGTTGTATCATTTGTTTTCAGTGGGATAGCAACTAATAATGATTTTTGAATATTTAGAAATGATTTTCTGAAATTATCTAATTTTGACTCACCGTTAGCTTTCAGATAGCATAAAAACTTAATAGCTCATATATTTAATATTTTCATAAAATCATTCTTTACAAATGCCACCTAGCTTTAGTCTAATGGTCGGCTAATATTTAATACATGGAAAAGATTTTAAATAATTTTTAAATTTTGTCTGACTATCACAGTGTAGACAAAATAATATTTTACACATATCCGATTTCGAGTTATATGTGAATCCCATATAACCTACTGTTTATTATTTACAGATGAGGTGCAAAATTGAAATCCTCATCCTCGCCAAACAGCTGGATTAAAATGGTTTTTGATAAATAGATTTACCAATTTTCTATTTAATTGATTAACTTAAACACACACAAAATTTCAAAGAGATGTTATTTTTTCTGATTCGTATTTATTTCAGCTGTATATGATAAATATCGTTGAGGCAATTTATTATTTATGCACCGTGAAAATACAACCAAAAACATAGCTCAGTAATTTTTAGTTTAATTAATTATTAAAAACTATAGTTAATGAACAGTCAGTAAAATTAACTTATTTTCAATTAAACTACATACTGAAAAATAGTTCAAAATCAAATTGAGCAGCACTTCCATTGACTACAAGATCAAATAATAATTCAGAATTTTTGTGGCTTACTCGATGACTATTCAAACAACACTATTCAAACCGACCCTGTGGGAAAGAAAATTTCTGAAAAATTTAAAATAATTATCATGAAATAAATATATATTTTTATTCAAAGGGATTCAAAATACAGTGGCACAAAACTTTTATGAAACGAACTAATGAGCTAAAAGAGTAAACTAGTTCGTCCTAAGATTGGAAACTAAATTGAGCGCTGATTGCTGATCGACTTATCCCAAGACTATCCAATGTTCAAACTGCGACAATTTCCAACTAGGTATATTAAAAGGCTATGGCTTTTATAAGGGGCAGTACTATTCAATGATTCGAATGCTAGCAATAAAACACAAATTTTTGAACCAATTCTGAAAAGTCTCAAAATATGTTTGTAAATATCTCTATATTCGTAGAAAAGTGCAAAACGGCAATGTCCGTAAGGCTAAACGGATTGAATGTCACTACTATTTTTCACTACTAGTTTCGGAATAATAATTTTGTTATGAAAATCATCCTCTTTACAAATCGGTTTTAACGTTGCATAAATATTTATAGTTCAAGAGATAATACTTGGTAATACTAGGCCTTTCGATTTGTCAAATCTTTAATTGCTGTTGATTGATTCCCAGTCAAAAATTTCACATAATTTCCTAGAGATCATTTCGAATCGAATGCTTTTCAAAAATTTCAAAGGAAAATTCATATTAACGATAAATTTTTTGTATAAGCATAAATTTTTCCTATTTGAAATTATAAGTCAAAAGCCTAAATACAATCAAAACGCCTTTCATCTAATTATTTTTTAAAGGAAAGTAAATTTAAAAACATTATTTGCTCGCTATTTTCACGTTTTTAGAATAATTTCCATGTATCAACGCAACTAAAATGTATATATGAAATGGATATAATATACAATTATTTATATCCATACGTAAACAATAATTCTGTGGTCCCCTTATTTCATATTTATTATAAACCGAAGGGAACGAAACTGACCACTGAAAAAGTATTAAAGGGTGATAAGTGGACTTAGAATATGAAAGTTATGTGTGTATATATCCGTTTGTATATTCTTCGTAGTTTTTGAGTTTTTCGAAATGTTTATACCTTTCAAAAATGAAAAATCTGTGATCATATATTTTTTGTAGTAATAATCTCCAATTAAATTTAAAAAAAAAAAAAAAACTTCTATCATTTTCAAATCTTTATCAACGTAATAAAAAATCGTACATTAACTTTTTATTGAACAAGGTATCTCTCATCAAATTTTTTACTATATTTCTTGTATAATTCCATCTTCGTAATTAACACAATCCAAAAACTGAATAAAAAAAACATCACAAAGAATATTTCAAAATGCACAACATTCACTTTTTTAAAGTTACACTTATATGAAACACATAAGTGTATGTTACATATATATGAAATAAATAATACACTCTGTATATCATATTCATTTGTCTTTTACTTATATATAAAATAACATTAAAACGGATACTCACTTTACGTCGAAATGTCGACGCATTGTTATAATTTGTTTTGATAAATGATTCAACATTTGACGGTTTTTTTATGCTCTACATAAAATACAACGAAAGCTTAACGTGTTGTGTTATGTGTTGAACAATAGACTCAGAAACAGTTTTTAATAAAACGAATATATATATATATATATATATATATATATATATATATATATATATATATATATATATATATATATATATATATATATATATATATATAAATTTTTTCCTAATGGGATTTTTATTATTCTTAATAAAAAAAATCAGATTTGATTTCAAGATAAATTAAATTATATGTACATTAAAATCGAACCCGTTGAAAAAATAGTGACGTAAATACGTAACCACTTTGATACTTCTTTGTACTCAGCAATTTTATCTGTGAGCGTTCTGTCATACTGGCGCTTACAACGCAGCAACGGACGATGCAATCGTCGTGCGTTTCAGCTTTACATTACATTTCAACCTGTCACACTAGCGTCTACTTCAACGTGTGTTGAAACCAGTGTACGACAGTTTAAGCGTACGTCAACGGACGTTGTAGCTTTCAATGCAAATGCAATTATATGAAGCTTGGCACACATAGCATTAGATATTTTTAATTTTTTGATAGTTATAAAAATAATTTGTTGTTACATGTTACCTTTGTGTATTATGTATATGTAGTACTATAAGTAATTCTTCGTTTGTTGTTATGATGTATATTCAGGTATCACGTATGATAAGGTTTGTATGTGTTTCTTAAATACGTAACAAATACAGAGCGTTCTATCTACAATGCATTTAGCTTAAGTAATTTTAATTTTTTTTTCTATACATACTAGATCGAAGCGATTTAGTATTCGTTGTGTTCATAGAAATGCAAAAAATTGAAATTTGTATTGTTCTCTCCCCACTTCTGCCTAAAATCTACACAATTAACAATTATTTTCTCTAGGAACTAGTAATAAACGTATTTATAAAAAAATACATAAACTTACATTTTTTATTGCATCCTTTGACTTTTTTTAGAGAAATTAAAGATATTAATTTTATGTAAAAAATAAGTTCACAAACACAAAGTGTTTTTTCTACAAACTAGAAGGATACAGAATTTTGAAAACTGCAGTTATGAATGAATACCCTGTTCCTTTTTTGGAAATAATTTCTAATATTACCAAATTTACAAACGATGTAAATTGATTATTGAACATGGGAAAACTTTATCGCGTTTTTAGCAAACACCCCTCGGCTTTTTTTCAAATATCAACTTTCATACGTGAATGTAATAGATACAAAAATTTAAAAGATCTTTGGTTTCATTGTGAAATTATTATAAACTTTATAAGCACTGAAACATTTGCATGTGAAATAAGTATTAATTTAATACACACTGTATTTATTATAGCTGTGTATCCGCACTGTGTATAGCACGTGCATCAATTCTTAATCGATTGATGCACTACAAATATCTATAATTTGTAATAAAACATTCACATTCTAGATATAATTATGTATTCAATTGTTTGCATGTAAATTGTATAGCAAATGTCAAACCAAAATTATTGAATAATTATAAAAACTGGTATTTAATTTAACTGCAAATATAAATAATTATTCATTTAAATTAGTTAATAAACTTTAAGAAATTTCCTATGTTCCACCTTTCATAGAGTTTATATTGATAAACAAGTATTTCGTAACATTTTGATTATAATAAAAGATATACTTTCTGAAAATGATGCATGCATTTTCTGGAAATAAAATTAAACTTACAAATTTTTCGCTAGCTAACACTTAAGCTAACACTTCAATAACTCAATAACTCAAAAACTGTTAATCTTAGAATAAAACTAATAATATGTGAATTTTTATTAGGAAAGTCCTGGAAGATGAGCCTAATAACATAGTCGCAAAAAATCTTTCGGATAGCTGAGTTTTCACAATGTACTTCCTTGCGCCATCACCAAAACCAGTTATGTAACGTCTATATAT
>CM035591.1:76258236-76281290 GCA_020423425.1 Chrysopa pallens
GATTATTATTTTTGTTGTTATTTGTCAATTCAAAATATACATTGCGTATTTACAAGTGTCAATTTAAGAAAATTATGGAAATTGAAAATAAGAAAACTTATTGTCGAGATAAATTTGGTAAGTTTACAACTGAAAGAAAATTAGAAATAGAACGAAAAAGTTTAGAAAATATCAAGATAAAAAAAGTTGATGGTGATGACAGTTCACTAAGATTATCACACTTAGGTTAGTATTCACATTTACTTTTTCCTAATAAATATTAATTATATAATAATAACAGCATGACAAGTAGTGATTATACAATAATTTTTCAATGTTTAAATTAATAAATCATCAGTTAAAAAAAATAAAAAAATGAAATGGAATTTTCTTAATTTTTATGTAGAACTCGAAACAAAATTTTTCTATTATTTACTTATTTTATAGTTGAATTTTAGATGGCAGAAGAATAATAGATCTTCAGTTATTAGCTGAGAAATTATGGTGTACCTTCTGCAATGAAGCATTATCTCTTCGATTCCTCGTCAAAGAAGAATTTGTAGGTCTTGTGGGTATTTTTCACGTTAGGTGTCAAAAATGTCAAGAGGTATATAAATTTGCAACTTCTAAGTCTTATAAAATTGAGAATGATCCAAATATTAGGTATTCAGCAAACGGAAAAATTGCTATGGGTTTGTACTATTTAAATACTATAATCAGTATAGACTAAGAGTTAATTATAGATCTTATGTAGGTCTATTAGCAAGTGGTATGGGGGTATCACAATTGAATACCATTCTTGCATCTTTAAATGTTCCAACATTATACCACACTCTGTTCAAAAGATACGAAAGAGAAGTTGGTGTAATGATTGAAAAGATCGCTCATGACAGTTGTCAAAAAAATCTGCAAATCGAGAAAGCAATGACCCTCCAGAAAAAAAGGTATTCGAACATGTACAATAATTGCTTAAACCTCATATTAATGTCATACTTTGTTAGTTGAATAGTCAATTCCTTAATAATATTTGTGTTTTAAATTTTTTCAGATTTTATGCAGTTTACTAATTAATAATTTTTTATTTATTTTTAATTCTAGAAATGGTGCAATAATTGCCAGGAATAGTAACTTTAGAATATTTATTTTGTTTAATTCTTTTTCAGTTTTTTTTAGCAAAGCACTAATTCATGGATAGCACCAATTGGCAATTAAGTATTCAATTGCTTAATGTTATATTACTAATCGTACTAAGATTTTATTTCAGCATTTTTTACTGATAAAAACATTCATCGACCTTTTACTAAAAATAATTTTTATTTATTTTTTGATTAAAAAATAACTCAACTATGATTAATTGCTCGTGATGAGAGAAAGACTTCGGAAAATATCATGGAGTAGTTTAGTCTAGTTTATTAAAAACTTTTAGCTGTGAGTTTTTGACAAGCATTTATTATTTTAGGTATCATTTGTATTTTTTAATGACAGATAACTGTATTTATTTTTCCAGCTAATATTATATGCAAGCTAAAGCATGTAATATAACTTTTCGAATGATTTATAATTAATTAGATTAGATTCTGTTTCAAATGAAATTGTTGAAGACGATGCAGTAGGATTAATTTTAGGACTCGACGGCGGTTGGCAAAAAAAAGGTAGCGGTCGAACGTACAACAGTAAAACAGGTCCAAATAAATAATAAAATGTGTTTTTTCAAACAGAAATAAATTTCAAAATTTTTTTAGGGCACGTCACAGTAATTGGCCATTACTCAGGTTTGCTAGTAGCTTTTAGCACCCGTAGTAAGCGTTGCATAAAATGTGATAAAGGTCACAGTAAAGACGACCATGATTGTCGAAAGAATTATGATGGTAGTTCAAAGTCGATGGAAGCTGACATGGCTGTTGAGACGCTAATAAATAATCCTGCTTTTGCTGCTGAGAAAGTCAGGTTAGATACTTTGATTGCTGACGATGATTCCAGTACCATAGCTCGCTTGAGAAGAGAATCTAGTCACTTGATTAATAAATGGATTGATAAAAATCATGCTACTACGACCTTGACTAAAAAATTATATGAATTGAAGTTATCTAAGCCTTATGTTGATTATTTCAAATATTGCTTTGGATGTGTGTTGCAGAAACATCGAGATGATGAAAAATCAACAAAGGAAGCCCTTCTAAATATTGTTCCTCATGCTTTTGATGAACATACAAAATGCGGAGAGTGGTGTGGTTATCACATAGATCCTATAAATTATAAGCATAAGATTCTTCCAAATGGTGAGGGATTAAAAGATCATGTTTTAAAAAAAAAACTTGACCGGATTTTTGAAAACTTCGCAGATAATGCTGCTAAGTTAACTCCATGTGCGTCAACTCAAAAGAATGAATCGTTTAACATGAAGATAGCGAGCAAAGCACCCAAAACAAGACATTACGGTGGCTCGGAGTCGAATGATTTTAGAGTTGCGACAGCAGTATGCGAGCAGAATGTAGGCTTTTCATTTATTGATACAGTTAATGCTAAATTGAAGTATTCTCCACTCTCAAAGCGTTCTATTAAATTTCTGGAAAAAAAAGATTCTATAAAAAAAAATCGAGCAGATCTCATTAAAACTCAAAAATTTAGAAAAAGACGGCGTGAGCTATTCAAAAATAATAAAAATGGCAATGTAAATGCAGAACGAAAAGAAGGAATTACTTATCAATCAAAATGTGGTTTTGATGTTGGTGTAGAATTTATCGATGCACCTATTCATGTGCAACCTATATCTACTGACTCGACAGAAATTGTATTTTTTGATTTAGAGACTACTGGCTTGGGAAATAATTGTGAGATAGTGCAGATTGCTGCACGATTCAAAAATTTAAGTTTTAATGTTTATATTTTACCACTTGGTGAAATATCTCCTCAAGCTGCTGAAGTAACTAGAATGAAAGTTGAAGATGGGCAACTATTTGTTCATAACAAAAAAGTAACTACAGTTTCAATTAAGCAAGCTGTTGAGAATTTTATTAATTTTCTCAAGTCTGTGCATGGAAAAATCCTGTTAGCTGCACATAATTGTTTAAGGTTTGATGCACCACATTTATTGAGATTGATTAATAAATTAAAGCTCTTTGATGTCTTCAAAACCGTCGTAATCGGGTTTATCGACACATTGTCTGTATCGAAAAAGAAACTACCGGATAGAGTAAAAGAAAAGAAAAAATTTAAGCTCACAGTACTAGCGGAAGAATATCTTGGTGCGGATATCATAAAAGATGCTCACAATGCGACTTGTGATGTATTGATTCTTCAGCAATTAATGGAACTTAAAAGTATCAATATTTCGACAGAAGATTTAAAAAAACAAGCTGTCCCGCTAAATTTTCAAGCTCACAAAATAGCACAGCAACGAAAAATTAAATCACTGAAGCCAGCTTTATTATGTTTTCTTCAGAATATGGATTCAGCAGAAGCAAAAAAAGTTTGCAGTGGCATTTCAATTACAATGATTAATAAAATAGCAGAAGCTGGAATAACTAAAGAGCAAATTTTAGAATCGTTCCGAAAAAATGGTTCAAAAGGCATATCTATTTTGCTAGGTCAAGATGTTGGTGGTAAACCTCGAGTGACCAAATCATCAGCTATGATTAAAAAATTATGTACTAAAATTACTGAAATTATTAAAAATAATGATACTGAATTTAATAAAAAAGATATATAATTTTAAAAATGTTTACTTTTTTTAATTATTATTAATTCTATACCTACAACTGTATTAACTTATTGACATTCCTTAAAATCAATAACATTAATAATTAATATTAATTAATTTTTTAATATTATTTACTATTTTTATTATTAACATATTGAAATTTTTTATTAGAAAAATTTTAAAAATGTTTACTTTTCTTATTTATTATTCTATACCTACAACTGTATTAACTTATTGATATTTCTTAAAATTAATAACTTTGATAATTAATATTAATCATTAATATTATTTGATATTTTTATTATTTATATATTGAAATTTTTTATTAAAAAAATTTTAAAAAATATCTGAATAAATATAACTTAAATTTGATAGTTGTAGGTTAGGTTACTTTACTATTATGATTATTGTTTTGCTTCTATCTCTTTCCAATATTTTTTTTCTTTTTTTAATGGTCTACAGTGTTGCCGGTTAGTACCAAAGATAATCGACGCTACCGAATTTACTGCAAAAGTTCATCTTTTTAATTAAATATCTTTTTAATTAGTCGGGCATAACGGGTTTTTTTTTTTTTCAATTATTTATTAAGGTTTTAACTTTAATTTAAATAGTTTTTTTTTAATTTCTACCGGCTAGTTTCGGAGATATTTACGAAAACGTATCACCCGTCTACCGTTTTGCCATAAAGCCAATGTTAAATATGCCTACTTTTGAAGTCATTTATTTATTTAAATAATCGGGCAACCCCCCCAAATTTTTTAGGATCGGTTTAGATTTAGTTCAACAGCATATAAAAATATATTTCAAGCCTTTTATTAAAAATTGCTTTGGTGCTCGTACTTCCTTAAACGATCAATTATTTCAACGGTGAAATATCGAAATAATTACAAAATATATCCTTTCAAAATTCAAAATTTCAAAATAGTTTCAAATAAAAATAATCCTTACATGATTGTTTTTAGTTTAAAATTAATGTAATACCAATTAATTTAATCCCAAATTCAACCCCATATTATCACGATCCTAAGATACCTTTGGTTTTTTAATAACAGGGGAGTACATATCAGGAGGTACATATCCAAAAACAGTAGTGAAATATAATGAAATAATGACTAACACTTTAATTTTAAATTTTTTATTTTTTACAAAATTTTACAAAAGTGAGAAACATTGATTTTAATTATTTATTTTACAGTCTTATACAAACAAAAATATATACAAATTTTATTATCAAAATTAATACACCAATATTAGAGAAAAATTGATTTAATTATTAATAGAAAATAAAATTAAAAAAACAAACGGGACCTGCAATATAATTAAATAATCAAATCAAATTAATAAATATTTTAATATATCTCACCGAATTATCGCGTCTTGTAAAACTAACCTTACTCTGTTCACAGTTATATATTTCTATTACTCTTTTAAATAATAGAAGTTGCTGCTTGAATATGTTTTACAGGAACTGAAAAATAATAAAATGATACTATAAAATTTTTCAAATTAATAAATATTTTAATATGACTCACCGAATTACCGCCTCTTGTGAAGCTAACCTTCCATTGTTCATCCATGGCACTCCATTAAACACAAATATAAAGTCAAACTCTAACACTATCCAGTTTTATGTCACTTAGGTTACAGTTGGAATTGATTTTCTTTTAAAAATAAAAACCAAACATTCTCTACAAGAATATGTATGTTTTATATATATACCTAAGCCATAGAGATAACTGCCGAAGTTTCAGTCCGGGCTTACAAATATCATGACTTGGTACGATCATCCTTTGCAGAACTACTTCATTAGTACACACACAATCATCGGAGAAATAATGATTTTTATAATTAGTATAAAATCTAATTCAAACAAAAACCTATTCAAGTATGGTCAGTCACTTAAGTTATAGTTGGAATTGATTTTCATTTAAAAATAAAAACCAAACATTCTCAAGAATAATGTGTATGTTTTATATACCTAAGCCATAGAGATAACTGCCGAAGTTTCAGTCCGGGCTTACAAATATCATGACTTGGTACGATCATCCTTTGCAGAACTACTTCATTAGTACACACACAATCATCGGAGAAATAATGATTTTTATGATTAGTATAAAATCTAATTCAAACAAAAACCTATTCAAGTATGGTCGGTCATTCAGTTTACAGGTCGAATTGATTTTTTTTTTTAAAATAAAAACCAAACATTCTCTACAAGAATAATGTGTATGTTTTATATACCTAAGCCATAGAGATAACTGCCGAAGTTTCAGTCCGGGCTTACAAATATCATGACTTGGTACGATCATCCTTTGCAGAACTACTTCATTAGTACACACACAATCATCGGAGAAATAATGATTTTTATGATTATTATAAAATCTAATTCAAACCGTCTAACCGAATTACCGCGTCTTGTCAATCTAATCTAACATTAGTCACAGTCAGTCATCACACTGTATTTAATTATTTAGAGGACCTGAAAAATAATGAAGTTATCAATAATAATAGCAAATTTTTTTAAATACCTAATCAATATTTTAATATGACTTACCGAAGTTGTCCGCGTCTTTTAAAACTAACTTGGTACAATCATCACTGTGCAGAACTATTTCATTAGTACACTGTTTTTAATTATTGATGTGTTCACTTCAACTGTCACTATGAAACTGATAAAGTTCAAATCTGCAAATTATGAAACCTATTTGAATTTGACAATCGGAGTCTTTTAAAACTAACCTCACAATGATCACTGTCAAATTGATTTCTAACACTGTTTTAAATTATAAATAGGACCTGAAAAAAAATGAAATACAAGAATTATAATAGCAAATTTTTTTAAATTCATCAATATTTTAATATGACTCACCGAAGTCCGCGTCTTTTAAAACTAACCTCACAATGTCACTGTCAAATATTTCTAACACTGTTTTTAATTACTTGATGTGTTCACTTCAACTGTCACTATGAGAACTGATAAAGTTCAAATCTGGAAAATTATAAAAAATATAATTGAATTTGACCGAATCGAAGTCTTTTAAAACTAACCTCACAATGATCACTGTCAAATATTTCTAACACTGTTTTTAATTATAAATAGGACCTGAAAAAAAATGAAATAAAAATTATAATAGCAAATTTTTTTAAATTAATCAATATTTTAATATGACTTACCGAATTGCCGCGTCTTTTTTAAAACTAACCCCACAATGTCACTGTCAAATATTTCTAACACTGTTTTTAATTATTGATGTGTTCACTTCAACTGTCACTATGAAACTGATAAAGTTCAAATCTGGAAATTATGAAATATTTGAATTTGACAATCGGAGTCTTTTAAAACTAACCTCACAATGATCACTGTCAAATATTTCTAACACTGTTTTTAATTATAAATAGGACCTGAAAAAAATGAAATAAAAATTATAATAGCAAATTTTTTTAAATTCATCAATATTTTAATATGACTTACCGAATTGCCGCGTCTTTTAAAAACTAACCCCACAATGTTAGTGTCAAATATTTCTAACACTGTTTTTAATTATTAATGTGTTCACTTCAACTGTCACTATGAAACTGATAAAGTTCAAATCTGCAATTAATGAAATATTTGAATTTGACAATCGGAGTCTTTTAAAACTAACCTCACAATGATCACTGTCAAATATTTCTAACACTGTTTTTAATTATAAATAGGACCTGAAAAAAATGAAATAAAAATTATAATAGCAAATTTTTTTAAATTAATCAATATTTTAATATGACTTACCGAATTGCCGCGTCTTTTAAAACTAACCCCACAATGTCACTGTCAAATATTTCTAACACTGTTTTTAATTATTGATGTGTTCACTTCAACTGTCACTATGAAACTGATAAAGTTCAAATCTGCAAATTATGAAATATTTGAATTTGACAATCGGAGTCTTTTAAAACTAACCTCACAATGATCACTGTCAAATATTTCTAACACTGTTTTTAATTATAAATAGGACCTGAAAAAAAATGAAATAAAAATTATAATAGCAAATTTTTTTAAATTAATCAATATTTTAATATGACTTACCGAATATAAGTTCAAATTTGCAAATAATGAAATATTTGAATTTGACTCACCGAATTGCCGCGTCTTTTAAAACTAACCCCACAATGTCACTGTCAAATATTTCTAACACTGTTTTTAATTATTGATGTGTTCACTTCAACTGTCACTATGAAACTGATAAAGTTCAAATCTGCAAATTATGAAATATTTGAATTTGACAATCGGAGTCTTTTAAAACTAACCTCACAATGATCACTGTCAAATATTTCTAACACTGTTTTTAATTATAAATAGGACCTGAAAAAAATGAAATAAAAATTATAATAGCAAATTTTTTTAAATTAATCAATATTTTAATATGACTTACCGAATTGCCGCGTCTTTTAAAACTAACCCCACAATGTCACTGTCAAATATTTCTAACACTGTTTTTAATTATTGATGTGTTCACTTCAACTGTCACTATGAAACTGATAAAGTTCAAATCTGCAAATTATGAAATATTTGAATTTGACAATCGGAGTCTTTTAAAACTAACCTCACAATGATCACTGTCAAATATTTCTAACACTGTTTTTAATTATAAATAGGACCTGAAAAAAAAATGAAATAAAAATTATAATAGCAAATTTTTTTAAATTAATCAATATTTTAATATGACTTACCGAATATAAGTTCAAATTTGCAAATAATGAAATATTTGAATTTGACTCACCGAATTGCCGCGTCTTTTAAAACTAACCCCACAATGTCACTGTCAAATATTTCTAACACTGTTTTTAATTATTGATGTGTTCACTTCAACTGTCACTATGAAACTGATTAAGTTCAAGGGGAAGTTGCTACTGATGGGTGCTTTACAGGACTGAAATATCATGAAACAATAACTTTAAAACTAAAAATTTTACGCCACTTAATAGGCTCGAACAACCTACTATTTGGTTAATAGATCAACGACCTAACGAATTGCGCCACGAAGGCTTGTTACAGTGATCCAAATTAGTAGTGACATTTATATAATCATCAATTGCTCTATTAATATAAAAATTTATCGCCGCCAAAGAGGCTCGTAACCACGACCTTTTGGTTGTCAACACAACACTGTAACCAATTTCGCCACAGAGGCTTGTTGCAATGACTCCAAAACAATAGTGACATATACATATATAATCAATTAATCTAATTATAAAAATTTATCACCCCGGAATAGGAACCGAACCGCTGTCCTATCGGTTGACAACCCACGCCCTTAAACAAAAACGCTAAATTGTCTCTTTATATGATACAAAGAGAATAGTGACATATAAATCAATAATCAATTAATCTGAATAAAAAAAATTATAAATCGCCCTTAACCTAGATTCGAACCACCGACTTTTCGACTGAAAAATCTACACACTAACCAATTGTGCCACATAAGATTGCTATCAAAATCCAAAAACATAAATCCTAACTTGTTTCAAAACCATGTTTTATAATTATTTTTTTAAATTAAAAATTCAACTCGCCCAGCCCCCCATATTTTGACACATTGTTTCACTTACATATTTGATAACCTTTGACTGAAAAAAATGTTCAAAATACAAATATACACGAAAAAAGCTCAGTGTTATCTCTTCTTTTTTTTCGTAGATAGAAAAAAAAGCTCTCCAAATACCTACTTTAATTATTAAAATAATTCTCAGTTGATTGAATTATACAACTATTATATTATACAATTATTTAAATAATTAATATATTATGCAAATTTAAGGATGAAAAGTTATAAATGTTTTATTTCGTTGTTAGATTTTGATTAATATTAACAAATACTTTCTATAAAATTGCTTTTTTTTTTATATATTCAGAAGTCTTCGACTTTATTCTATTTGATTTTTATACGTCTTTCAGTGCAAAACGCTTTTGTTTGATAATAAAATTTATGCATTTCATTTGTGTTAAACTTGTAGGATGATTAAAAAAAATACATTGAAAATCGATTTATTTAGAAGTTGTAAACAATGCTTCCTCAAATTTGGTATATTGATTTCTTTTCTACCATTTAGTATACAAATGAAAACACTATTTCAAATTTTTCACAAAACCCAACCATAAATTTGGTGTTGTTTTTCAGATATTTTAAAGGATTACATGAACTTCAAAAGCTCAAAATAAAAGTATTATTTTTTTAAATGTTTTTCTTATATAAAATATATTTTGTATTTACATTTGGAAATATTTTGTGAATTTTAAATCAAAATTTTAAAAATGCTAATCTATTAGGACCATTGTCAACTCGATCGGTAAATATCGACAAAAAAGTTTACACATATTGGTATCAATTTTGAAAAGATGTGTTCATACCTAATGTCATTCATTATCTTTCAAATTTGGCGTACATATAACTCCAAAAAATAATTACCCAAACGTTTTGAATTGTGGAATGTACAATATTTACATCAAAGCGGTATGTTGAAACATTTTTTTTATCTAAAATCGAATTAAAATTGTTACTTTAGGAATGGTGGGTCCTCCGTTTTCATGTGAACATTTTGCTACCAAATTTCATAATATTTGGATGAGTATTATTCAAGTTATTTGTTGGCAAATTTTAAACGATAAAATACATTCAGAATGCGCTTATTATATATTTATAACAATTCCTCTTAAGCACTGAAGCAGACATTTTGATGTTTCAATATCTTATCACTCACTTAACAACTAGATATTAATTTTACTTTATAAAAAGATGTTGTTTGCTTTATGGAAGACTTTCAAAAAATCAAAATACCAAAAGTATTAATTAATATTTGATGAATAATATATATTGTATATTGAAATACGTATTAATAGCTGAAAATAAGCAAGTGTGACACCATTATTACGTGTAGTTAGTTGAGTATTACGTAGAGTTATAAATAAAATTTAAAGTCAATTTATAATGAAGTGTATTAAATAAAATAAATGGTTGATAAAAATTGAATAATTTTTTGGTAGATTTGGTGGATTTAGATTCGATTAAAATTTAACTAAAAGAAAACAATACGTGAACAATTAAAAATCAATCAATCGACCGATTAATTGCAAATATATTTATTTATAAGAAATCAATCAAAGACCCAATGTTTTTTTAAATTCTTCAAAAAAAAAAAAAAAAAACCAAAAAATATTTTGACATAGAGGCTTGTTACAATAACTCCAAAACAATAGTGACATATAAATCAATAATCAATTAATATAAATAAAATATTTTAAACCGCCCCATAGATTTGAACCACAGACCTTACAACTGACAACTCAACATACTAACCAATTGTGCCACATACGCTTTATAAAAAAATCCAAAAACATAAATCCTAACGTGTTTCAAAACCATGTTTTATAATTTTTTTTTTTAAATTTAAAATTCAACTCGCCCAGCCCCCCATATTTTGACACATTGTTTCACTTACATATTTGATAACCTTTAACTGAAAAAAATATTCAAAATACAAATATACACGAAAAAAGCACAGTGTTATCTCTTTTTTCGTAGATAAAAAAAAGCTCTCCAAATACCTGCTTTAATTATTAAAATAATTCTCAGTTGATTCAATATACAACTATTATATTATACAACTATTTTAATAATAAAAAATGTTTGATTTTGAATCTAATCAATTGTTATTTATTAGGTAGATTTACTTTTAATTAAAGACAAGTGTGGTCCTCCAAACATATTTGTCAGTCTTAAAAAGACTGATTTAGATATAAAAATTGCTAAAGATGTGTAAAGTCGTTATAACTTGTACTAATTGTACAATGCAACCAAATTTCAATTTTAAATTGTATCTATTATCTATTATTTCATTTATATAAAAATGAATTGTATGTGTATAATTAATATCAATACCTATAAATTGAATAAATCAAATATTTTATTGATGTTTAGATATTTAATACATTTTAAATTTGTTGTTAAATTTTTATTGTTAATTAAATGATGTGAAAATATTTATTTAGTATTTATTATTATTTTTATAAATGTATTAAAAAAATAAAAATAAAAATTTGTATGTAAAAATACAAAAAATAAATACAGATACACTCATACAACATCTATATACACAATCTACTCGTTAAAATGAATGTGATCCATTTAAAACTGGTCACAAACAATTCATTTTCTTAAGATTTATTACTGAATTCTCTTAAAATTTCTGTTGTGTGTGTCTGTATGTGTAATCTTAAATAATTGACATTTTTTTTTTAAATGTAAGTAAACAGAAGAATAAGATTAAATGTAAGAAAAATAAAACATTTTAAAATTAATAAAACATCGACTTAAAAAAAAAAGGTTATCCATTCGACCTGGATGTAATATTATTGGAATTCCACAATATTTATATATTTTAGTTAAACGGCCTTTTAAACAGGTGTGCTAAACGTCTTGTGTATACATGTTTGTATGTTTGTATGTACTAAGGTATATTTGCCAACATATTTCTCAGAAATTAGAGATCAAATATGGTAATATAAAATTTCAGGTACTATTTTTTGTAATTGGGTATCATTCAACTTAGGAAACTAAAATGCAAATTTCATCAAAATCGGGTTAGTAGTTTTAGTCAAGATGGATTTTATAGATGGGGCTTTATCTGTTAAATAAAAGGGTTGTTCCATTTAAATTCAATAAAAATTATATCCTTAAGGCACAGGAATAGAGAAAAAAAGAATGTTTGGCTTTTGTTTATCATTTATTTATTTTATTAGTTTTACAACACTATCAAAATCCAATTATTTATACATGTGCATGCATCATAGCTAAATTTGAGCTAAAATACGTACTTAAACTTAGTCTTTATGTCTTAAATGCACAACCAAGATTTCAGCTATTCCTTTTCGGTTTTGAGTTATCTTAATGACGAACAGACAGACGGGTTGACATGCGAAATTGGAATAATTTGGTGATTTTTTAAACCACCTCCTATACCAAAATTTGGTTTGTAGCTTCAATATTTTCTAACTTTACAAACTTTAGACTAAAATTAAAATACTCGGGCATCTAATATATATGTTTAGTATAAAAATTAGTAAATACAAATCTTAAAATAAAAATGGACTAGAACATAATTTTACAATAAACTGTTCCAATTACCTTTCGAAGCGAACGTCAACGGATCCCTGTTTAGATAAGAATATGATGTTTAAAAATGCAATATGACTTCGAAAGGTAATTTGTAACAAGGAAATTATTTATGAAACAATTTAATTTAATATTTAATCAATTTTTTAAAGTTGGTTCTATTTATTCAAAATCGGTACACCAAAGTAAAGCGATTGATAACAATGTGGTTTTGGAATCAAACAAAATTATTGTCCATTGATAACTGTTCTTTTTAACATAAAAAGTACATATTTTGTGACACACTTCTTTTAATAAAATTGTATACATTTTATAGGCATCACGTTTTTGAATAGAATTAGGTTGATCGAAACTATGACATACTTTTGAGAAAAAATGCGTGATGGAAACTGCCTATTCCGCAGTTTTTCCATGGGTCTTTATGGAACAGAGTCACTTCATTATGATATTCGAAGTGAAATCGTCCAACATACTGAGCAACATTGGCTCGAAAATATTGATATCTTAAGAGCAACATGTGATGTAATTACTTATACCGATGTTGACCATTATAAAAATTATATGGGAGCTAATGGTAGTTACGGAACAGACTTTGAAATATCGATGTTTTCCAAAGCGTTCAAAACAAATGTTAATGTTTTTTTTCGAAAAACCGACCATTTAGTAGAACAAATACATTGTATTGGTGATAATGAAATTCAACAAAGTAATTGTATTCATTTAGTATTCTCCGGATCTGATTCTCAAAATGGCCATTTCGATGCTCTTATGATAAATGAAATCGAAATTAATGAAGCGGAAATTATCGAAAATAACGATAATGATAATTTTGATTATCAGCCGATGGAAGAAGAGGAGCTTACTCGATCAACAAGGGAGACAAAAGTGTCAATTGACCAAATAACAAAACATCAAAATAAAAGCGGCAAATTTGAAACCCTTTATAAGTATGAAGTGGGATCTTTCCAACTTCAGACATCGAATATGGCGGATGATAATGGTGATTTGATCAATGATTTATTAAGAAAATTTATAACGGAAGCTTTAATAAATCAGTTAAATATAACATGTTCTATTAGTTTTCGAAATGGCTTAAGAATTAATAATGCAAATGTAGTTGCTTATGGTAAATGCAATATTATTAGCCATGGTGCTCGTTTTAGATTTGACTGTACTTCATTGTGCAATTTTATCATGGAAATTACTGTTTCTTCCACTCATAAGGACTTGTCACATCACCATAGTTTTGGAAAAATAAAAATGGAACCAATAAGAGGAGAAAATAGAAAATTTTTAAAAAAATTACAAATATACTCGCCACGGTTAACACAACTTTCAAGTTTTGAAAATACTGATAGCGAATTATATAGTGATGGTCATTCGCAAAAATCTGTGAGATTAGGAACAATTCAAAAAATTGTGTCTGAAGGTCGATGTGAGAAAAGATTGGTGATTAAATCTCGAACGCTTCAAGATCTTCTCCAATCTTTTCTTGAGGATAGTAAGTTGCGGGATGGTTATATTAGACAGTTTTCAATGCCATTGCAAATGATTTTTTATACAGAACGGCAATTGTCAATAATAGATGAATCGAAACCAATTATTCTTCATTTGGATGCAACTGGCGGCCATGTAAGAAAATTGGAGGATTATGAGTGTAAACATATTTTTTACTATGCCATAGTATATAAGGCATTAAAAACTGTCATTCCTATATGCGAGATGTTCACTTCTGAACGCGATACCCCATCCATAGCACACTTTTTAAAAAAAATATAGATGGTTTGTACATGAATACACCCGAAAATGGCCATATTTTCATGCAATTGTGGTTGATTGGGCTTGGGTGTTCATGAATGCTATATTATCAGAATGGAATGGTATGAATATTTTAGAATATTTGCAAACATGCCTTGTGTATTTAGAGCAAGGCATAAAACCTAAAAATTTAACATTCTTGTTTAGTTGTTGTGCTCATACAATTCATCGATTTGCGAAGTCCATCAAACAAAAATTTCCAAATTTAATGGGAGTAAAACCTTTTTTGATGGGTTTTATGGCTCATTTAATAATGAGTAGAAGTTTTTGTGAAATTAATAATGTTTTTAAAGATTATTGTAAGGTTTTTCTAACAAAATTTCAACATAAGGCTGAAGAATATATATTAAATATACGGTGTGTTAATAATAGTGATAGCTGGTCAGAAATGTTCAAAGAAGGGGACGATTTGGATACACACAAATTCTACCACAGTGATGATCATAATGATGACGTGAGCTTTGTTTCAAGTAAATCAAACACTCCCACGTATGCTCAATCCCCTTTCTTCAAAAATTTTTGGAATCAATATTTAATATATATTGAAGAATTTAAAAAAAGTGAGAGTGGCAATGTTAATATTACAAATAAATATTACAATCCAAAATTCATTGAATTTGTCATAGCTACATATATGTCATACTGTCCTTTGTGGAGTTGCATGATAATAAATTTAATTAATCCAAATTTAAATCGATTATCAAATGCATCAGCGGAATCATATATGAAAGTATACAAACATACAGTATTAGGAAAAAGAACAAATGTATCACTTAGTGAAATATCCAGATTACTAAGAACCAACAATGAGCTTTTAGTGACCGAAGAAATTCTCCATAAAATTGAAAACAAAGCCAAATATCCAGAAGAGTCCAATGGAAAAAATGATACGGACGACGACGAACCAAACTTCCCATTCCGCAGAAATCGATGGGGGCGCAAAAGAATTCATTTTAAAGATCAAAAATATGACAAACCTCGTAATACACATATGAATTATAAATCATTAAATAAATTGAAACAAAAAATAAAATAAAAAATTGACAAAAAGATAAATTCATATTCAAAAATTGCAGAAGATAAGATATTGGACAAACAAGAAGCCATAAAAATCCATACTATTCCTGATGAATTGGACAGATGCCACCAACTACCGGTAAACATCGATTCTGTTACATCAACTAACAAATTAAAAATATTGCCTAACGGATTGGTCGACAGAGTAGGTTACTATTATAATTCCGATTCAGCTGGAATAAATGTGGGCTTATACAAAGCGCAAAGCAATTTTTATTATGGCGGGCTTGAAATAAGAATTAATTGTCAGCATTTCCAGACTCTATTAAATAAATATCGATGGATAGATGGACAAATCATTGATACCATCAATAGTATAAATGGAAAAAAAAGCAAAGATATCACTTATTTTTCAACAGATGTAACAGGTTCAATTCTGGGAGATTTTTGGGATACACACACTAATGTAAAGTCCAGTGTTTATCAAATAAATTCAGGTATACAAGAGTTATTATTAATGCCATACACGTATCACGGACATTGGCGATTGTTAATGGTTGACATTAAAAATAGAAAGTTAATTTTAATGAATCCCTATTTTATAAGAGAAGAAGAAGGTGAAAAACAGCGAATAAAATTAGCTTTCAAAAACTTTCTTGAAAAATATTCTCCAGGTACACCTCTTAATAGCATAAAGAGAACTGTTTGGGCTTTCGAAGACGGTATTGAACGACCTACACAAGGAAAAAATGACGGTATAAATTGTGGTATTTATGTAATGTATTACATCAAATGTGTATCGGAAAAAATTGCTTACGATAAAAATTTTAATACCGATGAATTTCGGCTATGCACGGCAAAAATCATGTTAAAAGAATCAGAAAATATACAAAACCGATACATACAATGTTTTATAATAATTGACGCAAAACATGAAACAATTTGTTGTCATCTATGTAATCGGCAAATTCATACGACTTGTATTATAATGAATGAAGCCAGTACGGAAGACGAAGACAAATTGATAAAAAGTTAATAACAAAAAACAATACACGATTGCACTATTTTAATTGCCGATTACGTCGAAAATTCATTAAACAAACGACTTGATTAATAAAGCATTAGATGAGTTAATCAAGTCTGATGAAGTACATTTGTACACAGATGTCGTATGTACACATAGAAGATAGTATTATCGTTTAAATTTGATTTTATAAGAGTGAATGAATTATATATATTGCTTGAAATGTTTAGTTTCTTAAAGATTGTTTTTCCTTAATAAAAGAAATATGGCTATTACTCCATGTTAAGGAGGGGGGGGGTTAAATGAAATGAATTTAAAATTTATTTTAAGAAAATTTGTTTCAATATAAGCAAAATTTTCACAATATAAATAAAAAAATGAATTGTTTTTTTTATGTTACTAATAGATATAAAACAAGGTTTTTTTTCGAAAAATTACGTCGGCCAAAACATAGAATAGAAACGAAAGATAATTGTTTTTCATATGGATTTTCTAAATATATTTATTTTTTAAAACAAAATTTATTCGCCAATAGTTTACTATTTTTTGCTTTACATATACATATATATCGTATTATAGCCTCAACGACTTAGGTATATTCATACATCGGTGATTGATTACGTAAATTTTTTACTTTTTAGTATTATCGTTTTGTATAAAACTTTGTATTTTTCACTAAAATAAAATTTAAATATATATGAAACCCTTATAAAATATGTTTACTTTTTCAACTCTTCCAACATATTTATATTATTTTTTCATGTAATAATATCTTTTGTTATGAGATTCATTTTAATTTAACAACCTAAAAATATTCTCTCACATTTGCACTTAATCCCATTTACTGGAAATGCTTCTGGCCAAAGCAACTACATTTTACTGACTTTTATCATATAATTTTGAGTCGAGTAGCTTTATATAGTGATCGATCTCGGATCAGTTATTGGATTGAATGTATCCATCCCATTAATTTGTGGATGACCAATATTTTTTTGAAAATGAAAAATTCAAATCTACTTAGAAAGAGAATAATATTTTAACGTTTCGTGAGCAGTAAATATTTAAGAAAAATACTGTTGATTCGTAAAATTGAAAATCTATTTCTCCAAGATAATTGAAAAAATACAAAAATGTTTATTATAGTAATAAAGAAAGCAAGTATTGAAAAAAAATATTGTTCTTATAAAAGAATTAAACCTACTAACTAGAACTATAGCTGGAATTGTAAAAAAAATTTCGAAAGGTGTTTACGTATTCATCAATATGTAGATAATATTTATTAATTCACTGCGCTGTATTCCTTCCAGTTAGTTGAAAGGTCTGGATGCGCATCACAAAATTATGTCAGATTTTGAAAAATTACTATAAGAGAGATCTATCTGAGATAAGTCTTGATCAATTGTCACAATCCGTAAAGAAAAAAAGTGTGTGGTGTCGTGGGACACCAGACAGGAACGAAGTTCCTTATTAAAAAAATTAAAATTTTTAGTTCTATTCGAATACATTTTTTTATTGATAAAAAACAACTAATTTACAAAGTTATCAACTTTATTTTATTTAAAATGATTTATAAAATAAATACAAAATAATAGTAAATGATTTATACACATACAACCACAAAAATAAAACACGTGGTAATAATCATACATACTACGAACAACACACAACACGACATAACACGAACAACATACATAACACGAAGAACACAACGTGTGTGATTGTCACTATACACTGTCACTATACACTATACATCTATCACTATACACTATCGTCCCATAAGGAACTTCGTTCCAAAAATTTATGTCCAACTTATGTCTGTAAAGCATACGTGTGTGAAAAAATTTAGTATAATACATATTAGTATAAATATGAATAAATAAATCTGTTTGTTAAAATTTTATTTGAATATTAATTCAAATTGCTAAAAGAAAATTTCTAACAGAAAGGAGCATACACTGAAAACGTATAGAGTAGGCTGATCAAGCAATATAAAATAGGTTCAAACTGTTTTAAAACAAACATATATAATTCTAGATTATCAGCTTAGATTTTATTTTATCTTGCATAATATATGACAAAACATCTTAAAAATTTGTCATATGTTTAGAAAAATAAAGAAATAATTAAAGTAATAATTCCGTGGTCTTACAAGACCTATTGTATAAGAGGACGCATATGAGTTGATTAGAGTACGTCGGAAAAATGCGCTATACAGTGGTCACAAATACAGTTTAGTTCACTTGCATAATACGTAAAAGCATTAAATCTTTTTCCAGTGCCAACGCATACGGGGTCCAACTCAAGATATCTGATTTTCTCTTTTTATTGTTAGGTCTTGAGATAATATCAGCTCGTAGTAGTGTTAAAACGTTTGAGTTAAATGATTGGATTCTTGTTACTCTGTATGGTATTTTCAATGAAAGAGTAAAAAAATTTAGAAATCCTAAAAATTTTACGAATTCCTTGACTGTTTAAGAACACTGTACTCTGACCACTGTACTACAAATTTTAAATTACTTAATCGAGCAAAGTGGAACACCATCCATGAGCATTTAGAATCATTATATATCACTTTACCCAATTAAATTTGAAATTGATTCATAATTAATAATGGACAAAAAATTATTTCCGCTTTAACCATCACACAGATAATTGATATTTCCCTAAGTTGTCAGTTAACTTGTGATTAATTGATCGTTAGTGAAGTGAAGAAAAATTTTTCCCCTTAATCATAACGGAAAAAATAAACGTTTCGCTTAGTTGATAGTCAATTAATGAGCCGCTAATTATTTGTAGAAACACCTACTTAGCGAAACTTCAATTTTCTCCGTTATGGTTTGAGCGGAAAATTTTTTTCCCCACAATTAATTAACAAATTAATTACTATTTCGAATTTCCGAGTCTATTTCGAATTTCAATGGGAGTTGTTTCGCTAAGTTAACATACATCAGTCTACCTTACAGTTATTCCGATGTTAAAATACGTTTTATTTTATAAAGTAACATACGATTTGTAATTATTTTATTATCAAGGGATTGTTTTATAAGTGTTTTGCGTCGAATTATGATAACATTCAGCGTATTGTTTTGTTGATATAAAAATTTAAGAAAGAATATCAAATAATAATAAACAAATAAAAGGTAATAAATAAATTATGTTATTATTAAAAGGGGTAAAATTTCATTAATTTTATTTTGTATAAATATTATTCGTTTAAAGGTAATATTTAGAGAGAAAATAACGAATAGAATGAAATAACAGAGTAAATAATTAAGTTAATTATTCAACAATTTAAAAATTTGAAAAAAATAAGCATTACAAATTTATCACTTAAATAACGCTAAAACACATGGATAAAACTTCATTTTGCCCCTCTGTTTCTATAAATCCTGCTATATAAAATCTATTATGCAGTTTAATCTTGTGTAGCTTCCAAATTTTGAAGGTAGTAAAACAAATTTTGATGAATCAAAATTATAAAGCCTTTAATTTATTCGTTTTCATTTTTTTTCTATTCATCATCATAGAATTAAACTATGACAGACATAATAGAAAGACAAAAATGGAAAATTTTGTTTTTTAAAACAAGTTTTAAATAGCTAATTTACATACATACTATTTCAGTATGCGTATAACAAATACTTCCTATCTGACTGTACGTATTTTCGTATTTCAACAAATGAAATAATTATTAGTTCAAATCAAAGGTGTAGCTAAGGTTGACCTTTGTGTGCAAAGTATACGGGATCACACTAATATAAGGTGCATTGTGATCAAATTAAAAAAATGATTTACAGAAATTTTACTTTTAGAATGTGCAATTATATGCAACTGGCAGATCTTTGATTATATTTTTACAACTATAACTTTGACAATTAAAAATAATACTTATTTTTCGATTGGATTACTAGTGTTGGGTTACTGATGTAGCATGAAAGTTTGCCTTAGATATTAGCCTCTGGATTTGGTTTCAGAAGATAGTTCTCTAAAACTATTTCTGTTATCCTATAAAATATATTAATTAATTTAGAATTAATGGATCATAGTTATCCTAAAATACGGACGGAGTCTTATCGAATCCGGAAACTTTTTCAAAACCGTACATTTTTATAATATCTATCGAGTTCTATTCGCACCAATAGCTTAGCGGTAGATAGAAAAATTATTTAATTTTTTGTTATATATTTTTTTTCGATAAACCTGAGGTAGTGATTTAATAAAAATGATGAACTGGATACAAAAAAGTTTCCTATGATTAAGTAGAATAGAAACAAATGAATTTCACGATGTGGTTTATGTATTTTTATTTTCTTATTCCAAGTTTAAACAAAGAATAGTTTTCATACCGTTTATTTCCTGTTTATTTTTTGTTATTTAAGGTCGCTTCCACAATTGAGTCATTAGAGACCATATATTTTCATAATTTCATATTTTGTCTTTGCAAATTAAACAATTTTTGTACATTATGTCTTACAAATTCGAACAGATCGTAATGAAAGCTGTTTATTTGGTATAACTTGTCAACCACTTTTGTGTTCTTATACGTTTCTAACAGATGCAGTATAAATTATCTTGATAAAATTCCCATGCCACGATGACAAGCTTCGATCAACTCCGAAACAACTTAACCTATCTGAATGTAATTTTCACACTTTGTATGATTTGGTCAAATTTAAAAAATGTTGTATTTTTAAATTGAATTTCAAGAACTGGAGGGAATTATTTAATGATTCAATAAATGACAGTCAAATATATTCTAGACATGATACAAATATGTGGCTTTTTGCATTCTATATAAATTAATGGGGGGAGTAAGAAATTTGTACTTTTTCTATTTTCTTTATTCATTTTCTTTTCTTTAAAAATATAAAGACCTATGTATTGATATTTTTGTCACTTATTATCTTGCATTTTATCAATGCAAGTAAGAAAAATGATTATTGTTTTTTATATTAATACACTCTTTCGGTATAAGGATAAAGTGCCTGCATAGAAAAAATATGAAGTTTTTCTATGCAAGTTAATAAAGTAGGAAAATTGCTTTTTCGTTTGAGAATTCTCACAGTTAAGTGTGACTGGGTCTGCTAGTAGTTTATCATATTTTTACAACATAGTAATTTAGAGGCAAATGTTGCGTTAAGATAATCAATGAAGATTTTTATTAAGTCACAAATTCCTTAAATCACCCTCTTGCTTACTTTATTAAAGATACAGCTATTCTAAAATAATACAAACAATTTAAATAAGTCTGCTTGTTAAACGAGTGAGATGAAATCTCTTGTGTCTTCCATAACATATTAGAAGTACTTCGATGGGATAATTGAACTTTTTTCTAAGTCATTGAAACTCTGTTCTTTTTTAAAAATAAATCTTTCATAATTTACACTTGATGCACATTTATAACAAGCCGTAATGGGTGTGACTATACAAAGTCATATGATTCTTCAAAATTATACCTGATTCAATATAATCAATAATTGCAAAAAATATATTCATGATTTGTATTAAATAAATGTATGAATAAGGTTTATTTGAGCGGGAATTGTGGCGAATCTAAACTGTTAAAAATATTTCAAGCAAAAGTTCTTTGTTTTTTAGCAACAAATTTTTGTTTATATATAAATTTTGTTTTATCTCGTATTATTTAAAATAGGGGTCAAAAATTCGTATTGATTACATTAGTTTTTCGTGATTTATGTTGTCACCAATATCTGACACCTGCAAACGCACATTTGTTTATGCAGGATCCCAAGACAGGGACAGTCTCATATTTCTCTTGGTGTCTTGGTGTTGCTCATTCAGTCTTGGTCATCGCTTTGTTTAAATATTTCAAATGTTAATCTTGGTCTTCAAATATTTCGAGCCTGGCCTTGGATTTGGTTTGGGTTTTTCTTGGTCTGACTTATCTGAAGTGGAAGTCATATTTTTTTTTTTTCCTATCTATTATCATTATGAAGACTATTAAACGTATAAATTATAAATAACTCGAACAATTTATAATTAACACTTAATTTTGTTTTTTTGTACTTGAAAATAAAAATTTCAAATACGAAAAATCTTTTGTTCCACGAACATAACCTAGATCGATTTTCATTATCATTCACAAACTTTTTGTGAAAGGTCTAGGAAAAGATTTTATGACCTCGAAACATGAAAATATGGCATTTTTCCCTGTTTTGATTTTGGAGAAGATTTATTTATAAGGAAGTTAAAAACTATTAATCTTACAATGTTGGGATCTTGGACTTTTATAATAACAAACTATGCATCTCCTTTCTTGTATTCTAATTTACGTAATGACTTCGAAAACTATTGATATTTCGCGAGCAGAAAAACTATTTCTGGTAAAATATAGAAACTTCTGATT
>CM035591.1:76281390-76390841 GCA_020423425.1 Chrysopa pallens
AACCATCTATATTTTTTTTAAAAGTGTGCTCTGGATGGGGTATCGCGTTCAGAAGTGAACATCTCGCATATAGGAATGACAGTTTTTAATGCCTTATATACTATGGCATAGTAAAAAATATGTTTACACTCATAATCCTCCAATTTTCTTACATGGCCGCCAGTTGCATCCAAATGAAGAATAATTGGTTTCGATTCATCTATTATTGACAATTGCCGTTCTGTATAAAAAATCATTTGCAATGGCATTGAAAACTGTCTAATATAACCATCCCGCAACTTACTATCCTCAAGAAAAGATTGGAGAAGATCTTGAAGCGTTCGAGATTTAATCACCAATCTTTTCTCACATCGACCTTCAGACACAATTTTTTGAATTGTTCCTAATCTCACAGATTTTTGCGAATGACCATCACTATATAATTCGCTATCAGTATTTTCAAAACTTGAAAGTTGTGTTAACCGTGGCGAGTATATTTGTAATTTTTTTAAAAATTTTCTATTTTCTCCTCTTATTGGTTCCATTTTTATTTTTCCAAAACTATGGTGATGTGACAAGTCCTTATGAGTGGAAGAAACAGTAATTTCCATGATAAAATTGCTCAATGAAGTACAGTCAAATCTAAAACGAGCACCATGGCTAATAATATTGCATTTACCATAAGCAACTACATTTGCATTATTAATTCTTAAGCCATTTCGAAAACTAATAGAACATGTTATATTTAACTGATTTATTAAAGCTTCCGTTATAAATTTTCTTAATAAATCATTGATCAAATCACCATTATCATCCGCCATATTCGATGTCTGAAGTTGGAAAGATCCCACTTCATACTTATAAAGGGTTTCAAATTTGCCGCTTTTATTTTGATGTTTTGTTATTTGGTCAATTGACACTTTTGTCTCCCTTGTTGATCGAGTAAGCTCCTCTTCTTCCATCGGCTGATAATCAAAATTATCATTATCGTTATTTTCGATAATTTCCGCTTCATTAATTTCGATTTCATTTATCATAAGAGCATCGAAATGGCCATTTTGAGAATCAGATCCGGAGAATACTAAATGAATACAATTACTTTGTTGAATTTCATTATCACCAATACAATGTATTTGTTCTACTAAATGGTCGGTTTTTCGAACAAAAACATTAACATTTGTTTTGAACGCTTTGGAAAACATCGATATTTCAAAGTCTGTTCCGTAACTACCATTAGCTCCCATATAATTTTTATAATGGTCAACATCGGTATAAGTAATTACATCACATGTTGCTCTTTAGATATCAATATTTTCGAGCCAATGTTGCTCAGTATGTTGGACGATTTCACTTCGAATATCATAATGAAGTGACTCTGTTCCATAAAGACCCATGGAAAAACTGCGGAATAGGCAGTTTCCATCACGCATTTTTTCTCAAAAGTATGTCATAGTTTCGATCAACCTAATTCTATTCAAAAACGTGATGCCTATAAAATGTATACAATTTTATTAAAAGAAGTGTGTCACAAAATATGTACTTTTTATGTTAAAAAGAACAGTTATCAATGGACAATAATTTTGTTTGATTCCAAAACCACATTGTTATCAATCGCTTTACTTTGGTGTACCGATTTTGAATAAATAGAACCAACTTTAAAAAATTGATTAAATATTAAATTAAATTGTTTCATAAATAATTTCCTTGTTACAAATTACCTTTCGAAGTCATATTGCATTTTTAAACATCATATTCTTATCTAAACAGGGATCCGTTGACGTTCGCTTCGAAAGGTAATTGGAACAGTTTATTGTAAAATTATGTTCTAGTCCATTTTTATTTTAAGATTTGTATTTACTAATTTTTATACTAAACATATATATTAGATGCCCGAGTATTTTAATTTTAGTCTAAAGTTTGTAAAGTTAGAAAATATTGAAGCTACAAACCAAATTTTGGTATAGGAGGTGGTTTAAAAAATCACCAAATTATTCCAATTTCGCATGTCAACCCGTCTGTCTGTTCGTCATTAAGATAACTCAAAACCGAAAAGGAATAGCTGAAATCTTGGTTGTGCATTTAAGACATAAAGACTAAGTTTAAGTACGTATTTTAGCTCAAATTTAGCTATGATGCATGCACATGTATAAATAATTGGATTTTGATAGTGTTGTAAAACTAATAAAATAAATAAATGATAAACAAAAGCCAAACATTCTTTTTTTCTCTATTCCTGTGCCTTAAGGATATAATTTTTATTGAATTTAAATGGAACAACCCTTTTGACATTTAACAGATAAAGCCCCATCTATAAAATCCATCTTGACTAAAACTACTAACCCGATTTTGATGAAATTTGCATTTTAGTTTCCTAAGTTGAATGATACCCAATTACAAAAAATAGTACCTGAAATTTTATATTACCATATTTGATCTCTAATTTCTGAGAAATATGTTGGCAAATATACCTTAGTACATACAAACATACAAACATGTATACACAAGACGTTTAGCACACCTGTTTAAAAGGCCGTTTAACTAAAATATATAAATATTGTGGAATTCCAATAATATTACATCCAGGTCGAATGGATAACCTTTTTTTTTTAAGTCGATGTTTTATTAATTTTAAAATGTTTTATTTTTCTTACATTTATTCTTATTCTTCTGTTTACTTACATTTAAAAAAAAATGTCAATTATTTAAGATTACACATACAGACACACACAACAGAAATTTTAAGAGAATTCAGTAATAAATCTTAAGAAAATGAATTGTTTGTGACCAGTTTTAAATGGATCACATTCATTTTAACGAGTAGATTGTGTATATAGATGTTGTATGAGTGTATCTGTATTTATTTTTTGTATTTTTACATACAAATTTTTATTTTTATTTTTTTAATACATTTATAAAAATAATAATAAATACTAAATAAATATTTTCACATCATTTAATTAACAATAAAAATTTAACAACAAATTTAAAATGTATTAAATATCTAAACATCAATAAAATATTTGATTTATTCAATTTATAGGTATTGATATTAATTATACACATACAATTCATTTTTATATAAATGAAATAATAGATAATAGATACAATTTAAAATTGAAATTTGGTTGCATTGTACAATTAGTACAAGTTATAACGACTTTACACATCTTTAGCAATTTTTATATCTAAATCAGTCTTTTTAAGACTGACAAATATGTTTGGAGGGCCACACTTGTCTTTAATTAAAAGTAAATCTACCTAATAAATAACAATTGATTAGATTCAAAATCAAACATTTTTTATTATTAAAATAGTTGTATAATATAATAGTTGTATATTGAATCAACTGAGAATTATTTTAATAATTAAAGCAGGTATTTGGAGAGCTTTTTTTTTATCTACGAAAAAAGAGATAACACTGTGCTTTTTTCGTGTATATTTGTATTTTGAATATTTTTTTCAGTTAAAGGTTATCAAATATGTAAGTGAAACAATGTGTCAAAATATGGGGGGCTGGGCGAGTTGAATTTTAAATTAAAAAAAAAAAAATTATAAAACATGGTTTTGAAACACGTTAGGATTTATGTTTTTGGATTTTTTTATAAAGCGTATGTGGCACAATTGGTTAGTATGTTGAGTTGTCAGTTGTAAGGTCTGTGGTTCAAATCTATGGGGCGGTTTAAAATATTTTATTTATATTAATTGATTATTGATTTATATGTCACTATTGTTTTGGAGTTATTGTAACAAGCCTCTATGTCAATACATTTTTTGGTTTTTTTTTTTGAAGAATTTAAAAAAACATTGGGTCTTTGATTGATTTCAAATAAATAAATATATTTGCAATTAATCGGTCGATTGATTGATTTTTAATTGTTCACGTATTGTTTTCTTTTAGTTAAATTTTAATCGAATCTAAATCCACCAAATCTACCAAAAAATTATTCAATTTTTATCAACCATTTATTTTATTTAATACACTTCATTATAAATTGACTTTAAATTTTATTTATAACTCTACGTAATACTCAACTAACTACACGTAATAATGGTGTCACACTTGCTTATTTTCAGCTATTAATACGTATTTCAATATACAATATATATTATTCATCAAATATTAATTAATACTTTTGGTATTTTGATTTTTTGAAAGTCTTCCATAAAGCAAACAACATCTTTTTATAAAGTAAAATTAATATCTAGTTGTTAAGTGAGTGATAAGATATTGAAACATCAAAATGTCTGCTTCAGTGCTTAAGAGGAATTGTTATAAATATATAATAAGCGCATTCTGAATGTATTTTATCGTTTAAAATTTGCCAACAAATAACTTGAATAATACTCATCCAAATATTATGAAATTTGGTAGCAAAATGTTCACATGAAAACGGAGGACCCACCATTCCTAAAGTAACAATTTTAATTCGATTTTAGATAAAAAAATGTTTCAACATATCGCTTTGATGTAAATATTGTACATTCCACAATTCAAAACATTTGGGTAATTATTTTTTGGAGTTATATGTACGCCAAATTTGAAAGATAATGAATTACATTAGGTATGAACACATCTTTTCAAAATTGATACCAATATGTGTAAACTTTTTTGTCGATATTTACCGATCGAGTTTAACAATGGTCCTAATAGATTAGCATTTTTAAAATTTTGATTTAAAATTCACAAAATATTTCCAAATGTAAATACAAAATATATTTTATATAAGAAAAACATTTAAAAAAATAATACTTTTATTTTGAGCTTTTGAAGTTCATGTAATCCTTTAAAATATCTGAAAAACACAACCAAATTTATGGTTGGGTTTTGTGAAAAATTTGAAATAGTGTTTTCATTTGTATACTAAATGGTAGAAAAGAAATCAATATACCAAATTTGAGGAAGCATTGTTTACAACTTCTAAATAAATCGATTTTCAATGTATTTTTTTAATCATCCTACAAGTTTAACACAAATGAAATGCATAAATTTTATTATCAAACAAAAGCGTTTTGCACTGAAAGACGTATAAAAATCAAATAGAATAAAGTCGAAGACTTCTGAATATATAAAAAAAAAGCAATTTTATAGAAAGTATTTGTTAATATTAATCAAAATCTAACAACGAAATAAAACATTTATAACTTTTCATCCTTAAATTTGCATAATATATTAATTATTTAAATAATTGTATAATATAATAGTTGTATAATTCAATCAACTGAGAATTATTTTAATAATTAAAGTAGGTATTTGGAGAGCTTTTTTTTCTATCTACGAAAAAAGAGATAACACTGAGCTTTTTTCGTGTATATTTGTATTTTGAACATTTTTTTTCAGTCAAAGGTTATCAAATATGTAAGTGAAACAATGTGTCAAAATATGGGGGGCTGGGCGAGTTGAATTTTTAATTTAAAAAAATAATTATAAAACATGGTTTTGAAACAAGTTAGGATTTATGTTTTTGGATTTTGATAGCAATATTATGTGGCACAATTGGTTAGTGTGTAGAGTTTTCAGTCGAAAAGTCGGTGGTTCGAATCTAGGGGGCGGTTTATAATTTTTTTATTCAGATTAATTGATTATTGATTTATATGTCACTATTCTCTTTGTATCATATAAAGAGACAATTTAGCGTTTTTGTTTAAGGGCGTGGGTTGTCAACCGATAGGACAGCGGTTCGGTTCCTATTCCGGGGTGATAAATTTTTATAATTAGATTAATTGATTATATATGTATATGTCACTATTGTTTTGGAGTCATTGCAACAAGCCTCTGTGGCGAAATTGGTTACAGTGTTGTGTTGACAACCAAAAGGTCGTGGTTACGAGCCTCTTTGGCGGCGATAAATTTTTATATTAATAGAGCAATTGATGATTATATAAATGTCACTACTAATTTGGATCACTGTAACAAGCCTTCGTGGCGCAATTCGTTAGGTCGTTGATCTATTAACCAAATAGTAGGTTGTTCGAGCCTATTAAGTGGCGTAAAATTTTTAGTTTTAAAGTTATTGTTTCATGATATTTCAGTCCTGTAAAGCACCCATCAGTAGCAACTTCCCCTTGAACTTAATCAGTTTCATAGTGACAGTTGAAGTGAACACATCAATAATTAAAAACAGTGTTAGAAATATTTGACATTGATATTGTGGGGTTAGTTTTCAAAGACGCGGCAATTCGGTGAGTCAAATTCAAATATTTCATTATTTGCAAATTTGAACTTATATTCGGTAAGTCATATTAAAATATTGATTAATTTAAAAAAATTTGCTATTATAATTTTTATTTCATTTTTTTCAGGTCCTATTTATAATTAAAAACAGTGTTAGAAATATTTGACAGTGATCATTGTGAGGTTAGTTTTAAAAGACTCCGATTGTCAAATTCAAATATTTCATAATTTGCAGATTTGAACTTTATCAGTTTCATAGTGACAGTTGAAGTGAACACATCAATAATTAAAAACAGTGTTAGAAATATTTGACAGTGACATTGTGGGGTTAGTTTTAAAAGACGCGGCAATTCGGTAAGTCATATTAAAATATTGATTAATTTAAAAAAATTTGCTATTATAATTTTTATTTCATTTTTTTCAGGTCCTATTTATAATTAAAAACAGTGTTAGAAATATTTGACAGTGATCATTGTGAGGTTAGTTTTAAAAGACTCCGATTGTCAAATTCAAATATTTCATAATTTGCAGATTTGAACTTTATCAGTTTCATAGTGACAGTTGAAGTGAACACATCAATAATTAAAAACAGTGTTAGAAATATTTGACAGTGACATTGTGGGGTTAGTTTTCAAAGACGCGGCAATTCGGTGAGTCAAATTCAAATATTTCATTATTTGCAAATTTGAACTTATATTCGGTAAGTCATATTAAAATATTGATTAATTTAAAAAAATTTGCTATTATAATTTTTATTTCATTTTTTTTTCAGGTCCTATTTATAATTAAAAACAGTGTTAGAAATATTTGACAGTGATCATTGTGAGGTTAGTTTTAAAAGACTCCGATTGTCAAATTCAAATATTTCATAATTTGCAGATTTGAACTTTATCAGTTTCATAGTGACAGTTGAAGTGAACACATCAATAATTAAAAACAGTGTTAGAAATATTTGACAGTGACATTGTGGGGTTAGTTTTAAAAGACGCGGCAATTCGGTAAGTCATATTAAAATATTGATTAATTTAAAAAAATTTGCTATTATAATTTTTATTTCATTTTTTTCAGGTCCTATTTATAATTAAAAACAGTGTTAGAAATATTTGACAGTGATCATTGTGAGGTTAGTTTTAAAAGACTCCGATTGTCAAATTCAAATATTTCATAATTTGCAGATTTGAACTTTATCAGTTTCATAGTGACAGTTGAAGTGAACACATCAATAATTAAAAACAGTGTTAGAAATATTTGACAGTGACATTGTGGGGTTAATTTTTTAAAGACGCGGCAATTCGGTAAGTCATATTAAAATATTGATTAATTTAAAAAAATTTGCTATTATAATTTTTATTTCATTTTTTTCAGGTCCTATTTATAATTAAAAACAGTGTTAGAAATATTTGACAGTGATCATTGTGAGGTTAGTTTTAAAAGACGCGGCAATTCGGTGAGTCATGTTAAAATATTGATTAATTTAAAAAATTTGCTATTATTATTATAACTTGATTATTTTTCAGGTCCTCTAAATAATTAAATACAGTGTGACTAACTGTGACTAATGTTAGATTAGATTGACAAGACGCGGTAATTCGGTTAGACGGTTTGAATTAGATTTTATAATAATCATAAAAATCATTATTTCTCCGATGATTGTGTGTGTACTAATGAAGTAGTTCTGCAAAGGATGATCGTACCAAGTCATGATATTTGTAAGCCCGGACTGAAACTTCGGCAGTTATCTCTATGGCTTAGGTATATAAAACATACACATTCTTGTAGAGAATGTTTGGTTTTTAGGTCCTATTTATTTAAAAACAGTGTTAGAAATCAATTTGACCAGTGATCATTGACCGAGGTTACTTGAATAGATTTTTGTTTGAATTTGATTTTATACTTTGCATAAACTTTATTAGTTCTCCGAGTGAAGTTGAAGTGAACACATCAAGTAGTTCTGCAAAGGATGATCGTACCAAGTCATGATATTTGTAAGCCCGGACTGAAACTTCGGCAGTTATCTCTATGGCTTAGGTATATAAAACATACACATTATTCTTGAGAATGTTTGGTTTTTATTTTTAAATGAAAATCAATTCCAACTGTAACTTAAGTGACTGACCATACTTGAATAGGTTTTTGTTTGAATTAGATTTTATACTAATTATAAAAATCATTATTTCTCCGATGATTGTGTGTGTACTAATGAAGTAGTTCTGCAAAGGATGATCGTACCAAGTCATGATATTTGTAAGCCCGGACTGAAACTTCGGCAGTTATCTCTATGGCTTAGGTATATAAAACATACACATTCTTGTAGAGAATGTTTGGTTTTTATTTTTAAAAAAAAATCAATTCGACCTGTAAACTGAATGACCGACCATACTTGAATAGGTTTTTGTTTGAATTAGATTTTATACTAATCATAAAAATCATTATTTCTCCGATGATTGTGTGTGTACTAATGAAGTAGTTCTGCAAAGGATGATCGTACCAAGTCATGATATTTGTAAGCCCGGACTGAAACTTCGGCAGTTATCTCTATGGCTTAGGTATATAAAACATACACATTATTCTTGAGAATGTTTGGTTTTTATTTTTAAATGAAAATCAATTCCAACTATAACTTAAGTGACTGACCATACTTGAATAGGTTTTTGTTTGAATTAGATTTTATACTAATTATAAAAATCATTATTTCTCCGATGATTGTGTGTGTACTAATGAAGTAGTTCTGCAAAGGATGATCGTACCAAGTCATGATATTTGTAAGCCCGGACTGAAACTTCGGCAGTTATCTCTATGGCTTAGGTATATAAAACATACACATTCTTGTAGAGAATGTTTGGTTTTTATTTTTAAAAGAAAATCAATTCCAACTGTAACCTAAGTGACATAAAACTGGATAGTGTTAGAGTTTGACTTTATATTTGTGTTTAATGGAGTGCCATGGATGAACAATGGAAGGTTAGCTTCACAAGAGGCGGTAATTCGGTGAGTCATATTAAAATATTTATTAATTTGAAAAATTTTATAGTATCATTTTATTATTTTTCAGTTCCTGTAAAACATATTCAAGCAGCAACTTCTATTATTTAAAAGAGTAATAGAAATATATAACTGTGAACAGAGTAAGGTTAGTTTTACAAGACGCGATAATTCGGTGAGATATATTAAAATATTTATTAATTTGATTTGATTATTTAATTATATTGCAGGTCCCGTTTGTTTTTTAATTTTATTTTCTATTAATAATTAAATCAATTTTTCTCTAATATTGGTGTATTAATTTTGATAATAAAATTTGTATATATTTTTGTTTGTATAAGACTGTAAAATAAATAATTAAAATCAATGTTTCTCACTTTTGTAAAATTTTGTAAAAAATAAAAAATTTAAAATTAAAGTGTTAGTCATTATTTCATTATATTTCACTACTGTTTTTGGATATGTACCTCCTGATATGTACTCCCCTGTTATTAAAAAACCAAAGGTATCTTAGGATCGTGATAATATGGGGTTGAATTTGGGATTAAATTAATTGGTATTACATTAATTTTAAACTAAAAACAATCATGTAAGGATTATTTTTATTTGAAACTATTTTGATGAGGAGATATTTTGTAATAATTTCGATATTTCACCGTTGAAATAATTGATCGTTTAATTGGGATATTTTAATGTTTTTATTATTGTCATGGAACATTTAATCACGTAGAGTAGACAAATGAAATGGCAGAAAATACACCAATATTTTTAGGTATTAGGTAATATCTATTAAGGAAGTACGAGCACCAAGGCAACTTTTGATAAAAGGCTTGATTTTTTTTTTAATACAAAGTTTAAATATGTCTAAACAAATTCCAAAAATTTGAAGGAGATTGCCCGATCATTTAAATAAATAATTAACTTTAAATTTGAGCAATTTAACATTGGTCTTATGGGGTAACCTTCAAACATTGATACATTTCTGTATTTTTCTCGTAAAACTGTCGGTGAATATTTTTAAAAAAACTTATGGATGAAAGTAAATATATTAGTGATAAATTTAATTCAAAAACATTTACACTTGCCCGACTAATTAAAGTGTATTAATTAAAAGAAAAATAAATGCCGCCACTAGTCAATGTTAAATGTATATCTATATATTGAAAAAAATCATATGGTTACTGCGTTCCCCTTACCGCGCTAGAGTCGATACCTATCCCCACCCCGCCTGGCGCTCGTACTTCCTTAATTATTGGTAGGTATAGTAGATACTGGAGGTACCACCAATTCACATGAAATAATATAAATATTTTGACCTGATTTGAATGTTCCGATGTAGTGAAATTCGATAAAATGGTTTTAACTAGCGTTTTTTGATCTTAAACGAGTACTTTGATCATAATTTGAGGGGTCACAAGTCATTTTACCTTAAATATTAATAGTTAAAAAATTCAATTTTTAGGGTTGTTATAGAAAGTTTTCCGACAAAGAAAATTTTATGAAAATGGTTTGAATCAACGCCCGTTCATGTTAATTGCATAATCCAATAATAATTCGCGGGGTCATAGGCCATTTAAGCCGAAAAAATTATTTTCTAAAAAAAGTTGTATTGGTGGGTTGGTTTTGGACGATTTTCCGATGGGGTGAGATTCGATAAAATGGTTTTTACTACCGTTTTTTGATCTTAAACGAGTATTTTGATCATAATTTGAGGGGTCACAAGTCATTTTACCTTAAATATTAATAGTTAAAAAATTCAATTTTTTGGGTGGTTATAGAAAGTTTTCCGACAAAGAAAATTTTATGAAAATGGTTTGAATCAACGCCAGTTCATGTTAATTGCCTAATCCAATAGTAATTCGCGGGGTCATGCACCATTTGACAAAAAAAAATAACTTCAAAAAATCTATACTACTTTTATGTGTTTTTCTTTGTTTCGAATATAAAACTGAAACACGTTTTTGAAGGGTAGGTGGTGGTAGGTTATATTATAATGAAGTCGGGTATAATTTAATTCATTTTTATTAACGTTTTTTTTTTTGTTTTAAATGATATCTGAATATGTATTCTATTGAAAACAAGTAGCATTTTTATACGTAAATCCTTTACTAAAATGTTTTGCCTAAGTCTCTTCTATTTGACTAAATTTATAAGTGGCGTGCGCGCCATGGATCGCGCCAAACTTCTATTACATGAAAAAATAACTTTCGTATAATGAGAGAATATATGTACACTTAATGTAACAAAATATATATTTATTTTAATAATTTTTCAAATTTAAACTTTTATTATTTTATTGTGATTAATTATTTGTATGAAAATAAAAATTGTTTTATAATGATGCCAAAGAAGTATAACTTCTGACGCTAGTACATGTATACGCACCCATTTTTTAAATACAAAATTTAAGTTTAAATAGAAATTAAGAATGTGTAGGTAGTTGTTTTAATTAACGCAACATAATATCGAAGAAGACACTGTCCTACATATGAACCGAACGACTATAGCCAAATTTGAAAACGGAATATGTATTACAAGTAAGTGTAATAAGATTTTCGTATTTTATACGTACACACCTAATAATTTTACGGTTTCAATAAATCTACACCTGATTATAAATTCAATAGAAGATATCCTTCAGAGATCCGGTAACATTAAAAAAACACATTTAAAAATTCTTTGATCGTTTCATTTACAAGAAGATCTACTTATAAATTCTATTACACTCAATCAACTACATACCACTTCACTTCACTAGGTATAATACCTACTATATACTGTTATATAAATGAACTTTGAAGAAGTTCAATACATTGAATTTTGACTTGTGTTAAGTAAGTTTTATACATTAAATAATCCTATATAATTTTGAATGGTGTATGATGTTTGCTGTAAAGTAAATAGTAAGTCAATGGAGAGTAAGGTTTTACCAAACTATATATTACGAATTGTTTAAAATATATTCGCTCTATGAGCCGGTTAGTCGGTAGCACTATCGCATACTCGTCAAGCTAGCACAGCAAAGTATTCAAAATTGAATTTAAATATGCTCAAAATTAGGAGATTTTTAGGTGCTATTTACTAGCTGCAAAATTAATTAGGTGATCAAATTTTTAATAAGAAAAATGAGTCATTATGCAATTACTGTTGCCGTAAAAATAATATATCATAATTACGTGCTTGTATGATGTACATCCAATAAATCAATTTAATCAAAATTACAATATAAATTACTGCACTAACATGAATCACTGCTAAAAAAGTATCAAGGTAGCAGTGATATATTGCAATAACAGAAAAAAGTATTCATAATTAGATTTAAATATGCTCAAAATTAGGTGCTTTTTAGAAAATTTTTTGGTGCTTGTTAGGTTCTGCAAAATTAAATGAGATGCTCAAATTTTTAATTAAAATATTTTTTACTGCTTCCGTGATAATGCCAAATCATTCTGTCTATGAATTAGAATCAAAGTTTATAGTCTAATTTTTTTATTATTTTTAAAATTTTTACCCTTTATCTTAATTGCAACCTATATCCGTTTTACTAAACATATTCATACGTCTTGAAGAAATGCTGTGTCCACTGATGACTGACTGTCAGGTTATTAATTATTCAGGCCCGACTTTTTACAATCGCAATTCTTTTTTTTTTTTTTTTAATTAATATTTTGAAAAAAGAATTTTTACAATATTTTAATAAATATTAGCAAAAAGAAAAAAAAATCGAAAAGTAAGACTATAAAGTTTTATTTTAATTTAATGATAAATTACATACTTATCGATTTTTGGTTTTGCTAATATTTATTAAAATATTATAAAAATTCAATAATTGATTTTCAAAATTTTAATTAATAATAAGTATGCTACATTAGAAACGACTCATATTTATTAAAATTATCGTAGTAATTATAGAGTTTTATTACAAAATGTAAAATTATAAATATTAGTATATCTCAAAAATGAAGTGAAACTCATCTAAAAAAGAATATTTATTTATTTATTCATATTTCGGTTAATGTTTTCAAATGCAAATTGTATACTGTTTTATAAACTATTTATCATTTAGAAAAGAAAGCTACTCATCACGTCAGTCATTTAACGATATTGGATGAATCGATGAATGCACAAAATCAATAGCCTTTTGTTATGGTATCAATAATTTACTAAAAATGTAATAAAAAAAAAGACACACTCTAACCATCATATGACACTAACGATGTCTTCCACACATTCACCACACTAAAATTTTTCGAATATTATCCTCCTTTCCCTCTAATAACATGGTATAGCATCTCAACTTATTTTCATTTATGTTACCAAGTCTATTTAAACCTATATGGACTGTAAGTAAATCCATAAGAGTATTTGGATTTACATATATTATGTGTAACGATAAAATTAATTCATAAAATTTATTCTTTGCATACTTGAATTTGGTTTTATGAATTTTATTTGCTAATAATTCGAGACGATATTCATACTATACTAGCAATTATTAAGAAAGTAGTATAAGTTTTTGACGTAGATTTGTTTTATAACTCTATAAAAACTCAAAAGTAGTATTTATGACGACATATGAGCTTGTTTTGTAACTACAATCCATGGTATTACACATCGAATAAGAACTAAAGAAACAATACAAATATACAAATATACAATTGTAATAGAATTGGCGAATTTAGTTTAGTATTTATTTCAGTGAAAAAAAAAGTGTTTGATCGCGTAAGTCAAAGTAGTTATCCTTTTTACGCTTTGGGCAATGTTTTAACTTCATTGCAACTTTATAAAATGACACAAAAATGATTTCATAATATTTTATGAAATTACCTTTATTTCCCCGAAGTTTTTATTGTGCCTTTTTCTAATTTAGGTTTCTATATTTCTTTTCAGGTACCATAGTGATTTTTTTTATATTTAAATCTCATAATATTACAAGCTTTTGTATAGTTTCGCCTATTCCAGTGTCTCGGAGTAATCAAATCATGCATGTTATATTTTATCCAATTTTTTGTTTCCGCTTGACTGCTAATTGTGCATATATGTATAAATCATATGAAAAGACAATATTAAGATGTAATATATTTTTTTTTTTTAATTTCTGGCTTCAGCTACTTTCAGCTATATAGCCTTTATTTCTAAGCCTGTCATTTCTTTACGTCAGTCCGGGGTCAAGATGTAATATTATTCAAAAATAATATAGTAGTATTAGTCTAAGATGCCGCTGGAGAATTTGTACTCTCATCGGTTTTTTGCTTAAAACCAAATTATTATGTTAATTTATAATTAGGATAATATATATATACCAGGTTCCCTATCAAAATTTGGCTACCAGTATTTTTAATTAAATTATTCATAATAAGGGTTGCTGGATGTTAAAAATAAAAAATATTTAAGTTAAAGTGAGGGAGCGAGGATAGCGATCGCTGGCTTTGCGATGGTTTTAAACCATTTCGCGTGCACCAAATGTTAGTGTTCTCAAACACCGGGGAGTAATAGAGACGACTTATAATAAATACTCCAAAAAATGACCGGCAATTTAATGTCATGTATTGTTTATTCTCACTGGTCTTTAAATAATAATCTATTAATGAAATTTTTTTGTTAATTGGATAATTAAAAACATATTTCAACATTATTTTTGTATATTATTACTTGCCACTCAAAGAAAACTTTTAATATATCACTTAAATGTCTGTTCCGTGTCATGTCCACATCTAGAATTTACCTGTAAATTGTGTATTTTTTTGTCACAATAAATGATTTTAACTAATTACCTCATAAATTCTAATGTTTACGATACAACTGAGAAAAATTTGACATACATTTATTCAACGTATCAAGTTAACATTGAATTCCAGTTCAATAACTTCTGTCTTTTAATTTTAACGAATTTTTAATTTTAATTTGTATGACTCGAGCGCAATCTACCCTAAGATTTATAAAACCGCTAATAAACCATGTTGAAAGTACATGGATAATTTTCTTTAAGAATTTCCACCAAATTGATTTTGTATCAGTACCGTGGATAAATGAGTGAGTTCCGTGGAACGGGAAATTTGAAATTTTTATCTCTTTCTTAACGCTTTGAAGTTGTAGTAAAATCCTCTCAGATTTGTATTCTTAGAGTAAAATAGATTAATATTATTCATAAATCTTTAGTAGTTGAAAAAGTTGAAAAGTCACTTAAAATAAAATAAAATAAAAAAATTATTCAAAAATCAGTTTAAAAAGTTTCATTCCAAAATCTTGAAATTCTTAAACAAAAAATCACTTTTCGAATGGAATGACTCAAGTCTCTTTCACTCTACTTTTAATATTTATTATTTTGAACAGCTAGCAACCCTTATTTGCGTTCGAATTTAATTAGGCAACGATATATGATAATAAATAAATAAAAAATTGCTTTAATTTCATAAAAAAAAAGGTAATGAACGTATAAATATAACAAAATCATCATATAAATTGCCGTTGTGTAGACGTTATTTTATTTAAAAAATAAGTGAACGATATTTTTTACCAAAAATCAATTAAAAATAATTTAACTAAAAATACTAGCGAAATTTTGATAGGCAACCTTGTAAATATATATATATATATATATATATATATATATATATATATATATATATATATATATATATATATATATATATATATATATATATATATATATATATATATATATATATATATATATAGGATATATATATATAGGATATATATATCCTCGTAATTATAAATAAAGATAAAAATTTGGTTTTAAGCAAAAAACCGATGAGCGCAGTAATCCTGCAGCGGGAAATCGTACTATATGATAAAACTAAGTTTCTTTTATTTCCTTGCATCCATCTATTGATAATTACGTTTTTTATTTTTATATTTTAAATTAGCAAATTTTTTACTACTTGTTTTTGTTTCTAATTTTTAAAAAAAATTCTTTAGGATTGTAATTTTTTTCATCTTATTCTTTTTGTTAATCTGGAGGGTTACTTTCTACACAATTTTTTTCATAGTCGGCCAATATATCGCATAAAATACTTTTTCAATTGTTTTCCGCTTAAATCAATGCATGTGATCTAAATATTAAGACTATTTAATATGTTTAAATTCATTGAGGGTTTATTTGAAGTCTTTTCAAAACAACCACACCCATAAAATTTTAAACTGCTAACCTCCTCCATTCAAATTGGCGATCGATTTAAACTATAGGGATATGCTTGAGTTATATATAGTCAGGTATACGAAACGCAAACATCAAATTTAATTTCTACTTTTTAGTGCATTTAATGCTTGTACTAGAATATTGAATTAATCTTTACTTAATTTATTTAATTGAATAAAAAGTATTTTAAACAATTTATTTTAAAAATAATGTTTTCGAAATAAGAAATATTGATTAGTAAACAAAATAAGAACACTTGTAAAACTTATTATTGAAAAATAAATAAACAAATCAATGAAAGAATATGAATGAAATAATATTATTTCAAAATGTTTATATAAGAATAATGAGTACAGTACGTTACATAAATCGTTGGCAAATATTTAATGAAAATACTTAAATAAAATAAATTTTCAACATTTTGTAAGAAAATTATAAATATAGAAAAATGTTTTCTATCAATGCTGTAAGACTTAAAGATGGACATCTTTGATTTGATTTTAAATGCTAAATTTGTTATTAAATTTCAAAGCTATTTTAAAGCAAGTAAATTATATGAATATTTTTAAAAAAATTTTTCTTTTTACAACTAACAGTGTTTTTTTCTTTATTTCACAATAAAATATAAAACTATCGCCTGATATGCAGCTTTTGATATTTGTTCAATTTTATCATCAGCTATTTTTGTTTAAAATCAGTTATTTAGAAAGTTTTCCGCAAATATTATTTATAAAATCTGTGGTGAAAATCGTATTTTACGCATTTTTTCACTTCAAGACTATATAACTCTCAATTTTATTATTTATCGTGTTGAGAAATATAGAATTTAAAGGGAAACAGGACGTTTGGAGTGACAAAAACAACTTTAAATTATTATAAAAACAATTTATAATGGTATTTTAACTTTAAAACAATTATCGTTAAATGATAAAATTATAGATCATTTTCGAATTTGGTTATTTTATCGCCAAAATCAATAATTTATGGGCAATTTCAAGACTATTCCATATTATTTAAAATTTTACAGTGTTTTTCCTTCTGTTTAACAAAACATAAAATTAATTAATTAATAAAATAATATAAAGTAAACATAAAATTAATCCCATCAATCTTACAAACTAATCGTTATAAGGTAGTTTTAAATATTAAAATAAAAAAGATATTTCTACTTGGCTGATAAATTCAGTATTGTTTTTATTTTTTGAAATAAAACTTCTTAGAATTAAATTTAAAAATATCATTCAAATTGTTATTCTAAGAAGTTGTAATCATTGAGATTTTTTAATTTAATTCTAAAAAACACTTTTAATTCTATAAAACCAGTTTGCGTACAGTATAAACAAACAAAACAAGTTCTTGAATTTCACGATACAAGCTATACGAATTTCGGTATAGAGATGTCATCCTAAACTAAATAATAAGCGAGTTATAAACAGAGTTGATCATAGTGCTTAATTATTGATTTTTAAAAAAATAAATTTATATTTTGTAACTTTCTACTTAGGAAGCTCTCTCGTGACGACTTAGGATGCCAACCGTATCTTTCTGCCTCTATTGAGTTGCGAACTCAACTTGATTTTGGGCCTTTCAGTCAAACTGAAGTTTTGTTGAAGCATTTTGCATGCATCTTTCCACCACAAGATTGAATTTATAGAATTAATAATATATAAACAAAAACACAAAACAAAACTAATAAGTGAAGATGACGGCTAACAGAGTTAATTATAAAATTCTCGGCATATTGTTGCGTATTAATGTTTGAACTATTTTTTTATCACTAGCATTCATAAAATACTCTAAATATACAGTCTATACAGTTATAAATACGAGTAATAGTATGTACTGTAATAATATATGTGTTTATTAACTAAGTTTGAAATATTTCGATTTGTAGCAAATCGAAATACTTTTAGAAAAAATATATCATACAAAAGTTATTTGCATGAAAAAAAAACCAAACTTTTTTATTTTGGATTTTCTCTATCCATAATGGATCAAAAATTGTGTCATGGATCCATAGGAGCCAATTGACCTACTTTGCTCATTCACGAACTTTATCTTACTTTTACGCTCTAGAACATACCATCAGCTCAGCTCGCAATCTCTTTTCGTTTTTGATAACAGGTAGACTCAGGAACAAACAAAAATGGCCTCATTAAGTGATCCTATGAACACCTATACCAAAATTTTGTTTGTGCAGTCAATATTTGCTAGCGTTACAAACTAAGGTTTAAATTTACTCTTGTTTACCTATTCTATATATGCCAAGGATAAAAACTTTATTGTAAATACAAAACATAAAACTAAAAGCCGTTTCATAAAATCTTTGTTGTATAAATTTTCATATACAAAATGTATTTTCAATTTTACATCTTCATTTTTCACATTTCAGTAAAATATTTTTTATGAAAATATTATCGTTCACGCGTTTATATTTTTACGCATCGCAATCATCTTTTACTTACCTAGGTTGGTATTGAATATGCAGAATATGTTTATGTAGTAAATTTTCTTTTCTTGTATTTTATTCATACACTATTTATTTCCTGATATGGTTTATGATGTGTATATCGTTTAGTTTTTATTGCACACCCCTGCTGGGTACGTTGTTCAATAATCTAATAATTTAATTTTTTCATATTTTAATCATAAAAAAGATTATACAGCGTGTCCCGTTTAAAGTGTAAGCAACCTCGGATCAGATTTAGAAATACATACGTTTAAAACAATAGTCCAAACTGAATTTTTACATCATTTCTGGACTTCTGGCTTTTTATTTCTGGACATATGGTTCAGTATCAATGTTCAAACCATACCCATTCATAAAATCCTGCAATTATATATGTAATTACTGACTAATTTTTAGCTGAAATTATGGTGAATCTAAACAGTTTACAAAAAAGTGTATCAAACAAAAGTTATTTGTTTTGATTTTTTATCTTTGGACCCTTCTTCTATCTTTAATGGTTCATAAATTCGATCATGTATTGATTGAATGTGCTCATTCACGAACTTGATATTAGGTACTTGAAGGCACACCAAAATTTTAACACGCTAGCTTTTCTTTTTTGGCTTATGTTGTTCACGGACGAACATACGGACGCGCGGACATTGGGAATTAGATGATTCTATGAACTCTGGCATATTATATATGATGAGAATAAAACGAATAATAAAGGTCATTAGCCATATTCTCGATGAAAAACTGGCACAACAATACACATGCCCACTTCCAAAATGTACTGTCTTATCAAAATTTCTATTTTGTTTTTTTTTTTTTTTTTTGTTATTCATTTGATTTAGAAAAAGTTGTAATATTCCTTTTAAATCATTTTAATATTATTTGATTAATAATTTATGCTTATTATTTTAATTTTTCTGAATAATATTCTACCTTCAATTAACACATAGTTGCATTATCACTTTTATTTAAAAAAAATTGTCTGTTGATTTTTATGTATAGATGGTTGATTTCTCGTAAATACATACATGCAACTATTTTTAATCCTTGGTCAATTTAAAAGCCATAAATACCGAGTCTCGATATAAAATCGTGTTATTCTCAATATGATTCATTTGCTTTTTATTATCAAATAATAATGAAAACTTTTTACTTTGTCTAAAATTCACATTCAATTTCACAAAAATTTTTATTGTGTTGTAAAGTTATTAAGTTATTAAGTAATGAATAATTATTATTTTATTTTGGAAATATAATATTTATTTGGAGATATCAATAAATTAAATAAAAACCAAAACTTTTTCAGTTTTAAATAATCAAATAGACCTTGATAGCTCCCTTTTATTAAATATGAATTATAAATATCGAAAAAATATTTCTCATCTCAGTCCATAGTTTCTTCATTAACTGTAATCTAACCACTTTTCCTAAATTTTTCCAAATAAAAGAATAATTATTCATTCATTACTTGATAATATGACTTTATAAGTCACAAGTGCACTTAATTAAAAAAATGTTTATTGAAAATTAGACAAAATTAAAAGTTTCAATTATTAATTTATAAAAATAGATTTTCACAAAATAAGTAATACATCTATTAATTTTCTAAATCATTTATTGTGGAATTGTGGCAAATCCGTGGCAAGAAGGTAATTTTAACAACGCCTTTTGAACATCACTATCCTATCACAAAAATTAATATCTTTAGCAAAGAAAGGAATCAAACCGGAAACCTAGTTTACATTTAACGACATTGTCAACTGACCTACTGATTTCGGCTTTGAGTATATATTAACAATTAAAGGTTTAAACGTCATTATATGTAAAACATAATATTAATGTTTTGATTTAAAATAAACTTTTAACTCACCTCGGTTGCGAAGAAATCGGGGTGTGCAGTTCTGATTTTACCAAGATTGTTACTTGACTGTAATAGTTTTACTAAGAAAAATATAATACATAAACATCGAGCAGAACCTAGCCAGTAATGGAAATTTAGCAGCTAAATACTATATTATTTTTTATTTACTACAACTACGATAAGTGATCATCAAAGAAACATTTTTGGAGAATCTTTTTATTTTATGCTTTTTATTAATAAAAATATAATGTCATGAAAGAAATAGATTTCAAGTTTTTATCGACTTTTCATATTTTAATGTTTACTAAGTAGTCAAACAACATGGCACAACTATTGCTTTTTCGATTGGATTAATAGTCTTTTATATTAAAATTTGTTGTTCGTTATGTATTTTTTTAAATATGTTATAATATTATTGATTTTTGCAAATAATGATATAAAAACAAAATTTCCAATAACACAATATTTAAAAATTTGTATGTATGAAAATCTAAAATCCACAGAAATCCACCTTTAAACGAGATTTATATAAATCTATTCAAAGCTATCATTGATTTTTTTCAAATCTATATTAAATAAGTGCTATAAATGCGACCCACAAGTTTATTAATACGAATGTGGGTATTATTTATTACCTTCAACAAAAATTGGGCCAATTTCTCTAGAAAGTCATTCAGTTTTTAGTTACTGATTTGTAGTTGAATTAAAGTGGTTCCTCGTAGTAAGCATTATTTGTTAATATAATCATTACAAATTCCATGCGCACATACACGAAAACACACTAGACTTCTTTCTAAGACGTTGAATTTGGACTCCAGTGCACTTGATAAATAAAGAGATATCAAAATTTTGGTTTTATAAAATCAGGTTCATTACTAAAACTTATAAGTGTGTAGCCTATTAACGAGATCGCCCGGTCTTAATAATATACGCTTGAATATAATAACCGCTTTTCTTAATATTTTTTTAATATATTGATGCATAATCAAGCATTGCATCCTTCCCAATGTATACTCAAACACGATTTTTTACAAGTTAAGGAGTATGTAATAATTATCTGAATTTATAAACTGAATGACTTTTCAGAATTGATTTAGGAAAAATCAATTCTCTTCGAATCTTTATTGCTATTATACACTTATTATCGACTATGTATAACTGGTTCAATTTTAATTACCAATTTTAAAGACTTTTAATCAAAACGAAAAAGCTGTTTAAGGATATTCAAGAGCATTTATCGCAAAGAAATAATATATTCAGATATCAAATAAAATATTTAAATAATTCAGTATTTTTTCTCTTAAGCGACTTATATTTATGTTCTTTTTACGTTTTCTTTAAAAGTTGCAAATTTTCTCTAAATATTTGCTTATTATAAATAGAAGCAAAATTACTATTGAATGATCTTTCAATTGATTGGAATTTAACATATAATATTTTCGAAAGGGCATTTATACTGAATCGAGAATAAATAAATAATAGCTATAAGAGGTCATAGAGAATAATATATTAGGAAAAGTTATTGTGTACACCTATACACCTTCATGCAAGTCTTCGTGTCTTCATGTCTTCATTTTAGTAAAAGTAAATTACACTAGAAGTCATGTATGTAAAGCACAAGTTGAATGTGAGTTTATTTTGTAATTAATTATGTTATTTAAAAATTGATAAATAAAATAATTGGTGTGCTTCACGATTGTGATCGTCATTTGAACTGTATAATTTGTACTCCTTATTCTCAACATATTTTATAGAATATATCAGACTATATTAGTTTTAGCCTATAGCTAATAGGAGCTTGTAACGCTAGTAAATATTTACAATACAAACAAAATTTTTGGTACAGATGTTTGGAAAATCATCTAATTAGAATATTTCCGCCTGTCTATCATCAAGATAACTCAAAAACGACAAGAGATGCCGAGGTGAAATTTTTATATTGTGCTCTAGACCTAAAAAGTAGTGAATAAGTATAATCAGTCCCAACTGGATCCACTGCATTGAAGACCCAACTTTTGAATCATAAAATATAAAAAAATTTTAAAATTAAAAAATGTTGAATTTTATTAGAACTTTTGAAATATTTCTTATAGAACTTATTCTAAATGTGGAGTATAAAAATGATTCAAAAATTGTATACCAAATTATATATCACAGCATTTTATTCGCACACGGAGCATCTTCTGTTGCTTAACATTACATTGATTAACAATCAATGTATTACCCCTTTTTCAAAAAACGTTAAAAAGTCGGAGCAACAGAAGTTGCTCCGTGTTCGAATAAAATACTGTGATATCGCGATTTCGCCGATTTTACTTAAATCACTCCATGTGCGATGTGCCTACTGAGTAAGTTTAACTTTGATTCATCACCATATCATATCAAGAATCTTTAAAATTGGCTTTTCTCTGTTAAAAAACTATAAGTTTTGTATTAATTTCGTGTTACATATAGAAGCCGTCATATAAATTCGCCGACATTATAGATTATATTTTTACACAGATTATAAAAATGGATATTAATTATATATTTATATTGCAAATATTCTCCTGAAGTGTTTTTATTCAGTTTTGAACATCCTAATTTAAAGTTTAAAGTTTTTTAGGTTTTAAGAGATATGACCAATTTAGACCTAAGCGTAACTGGAGTGATTTCTAATGAACCGCTATCTGAACCATCAGACATGCAAAAAGAAGAGATAACACAAATCAGGCATCCAAAAACGAGAGGTAACCCTGTTGTCTGGATTATCAGGCATCCAGAAAGATGATATTTATTTCTTGGTCGTAACTATTAGACCTTTGCTAAAAGCTGCGCCAAATGTCTAACCGTAAACGCGATTGGAAATCTCCTATTCTCACGGAAAAGTATTTTGGAACCGGAATGTCAAACTGAAGAACTGAAAAATATAAAAATGTTGGCAGAATATCTAAACAAAGAGAACAAAAAAAAAAATAAAAGAAACGGTAAGGGGTAGAGTAAACTTAATGCTAAAAAAGATATAAATAAAACAAAAAGTAGAAAACATGAAAGGTAAGATTTTAAATGAAAATAGTTATCCTGACAAAGATGAACATTTCTGTATTATTTGTGGCGTCTCTTACAAGATACGTCAAATGGTAACTAGATTCCATGTATCTTCTTCAAAGACTGGGCCATAATCTGGGTAATGACTAGAAATATATACTCTTTTCTATACCCAATATAGTTCCTTATCAGTGGAGATTTTCAATTTTGTTCATTTAATAATTTGTCGATTTTATAATTTTAATAACCAAGAAATATAGATTACCTATAATTGTTTAACGAATTTTTATTATTTGTTTATACTTATATTGTGATTTGTATTGCCTATGTTATTTAATTTATTAGAAAAAGGATTCTATACAAATCCGTATTTAATTTTGTTGTTATTTTGTTTTTTTGTTGTAAGGAATAAAGAAATAATGTCAAATATTTGTGTTTTTTTTCCATACAAGTTGGCATACATAATATAGTGTTTATTTTCCACCCTTTTGTTAAAACTTGCCTCAGAGCTGCTTATTCTAGCCCCCAGAATTAACATCCGGCTTGCATGAGAAAAGATGTTCTATATAAGACATCGTTTCATTTTAGTTAATGGCATGATACCTCAATAATTAGAGCATCATGTAATATAAAAATAAAGTCCATATGTTGAATCATTTCGAAACCACATCCATAAATCAAATGTTTTTTATAGTGTCCCCGGTCTCTCCTGTTTATAAAAAAATTAGTATATAAAAAAGCGAATTGATTCCTGTTCCTATTTTGAAGTCGGTTAATAAAACATTAACTTCAATATTAATAAAATGTGGGTTCATGTTAAGCATGCGAATTTTAATAGCGATTATATACTAAGGACACTTATCAATATGTTCTATAAGGAATCGATTTCAATGCATTGAAATTAAGCATAAAAAGCTTTTGAGAACAATTGAAAGTTTTTTGCAATAATTTTTCCTGATAACCTGATTAGATAAAACTGATCAATTAAAAACACATTCATACTAAGCTCTGTAAATAAAAAAAAAAATAATAATAATAATAATACGTTTTTTATAAATAAAGTTTTTTCATTTTATGAATTAAATTTGCAAAATGAGTTTAAGACATGTTTATTAATGCATAAACATAAAGTTTTAAAATAACCGTCAGAAATCTGATATTTTTGAGAACGTTCATTGGAGTAAAATATAATTTTATTTTATAATACAGCCTAATAAAATGGATCCGAAAGGAAAAAATGATAATTTTAATAACAATAATTTACTTTAACGTCTTTTTTATGAATTTATTTGAAATTGATTGTTATACCGTTTACCAAAACTACAATGTCTATGTAGACATATTTTGATTTATCAAATATAGTTAATAAGAAGGAATAAAATTTCTAATTCAAACCAATCCATAGATGAATTTTTTTTATTATAAAATACGAATTTCTAATGATGACCGACGAATAATTAAAAAACTTAGTAGGCATCCCGTGCCTCTATATAGACTATTTAATTTGTAGCATATATTCTCAAGCGTTGACTTATATAATATTTCATATTTCATAACAATTGATTGATACAAATGTTTTTAATTTCAAGTGACAATTGAAATCCTGTTATGACAATTTAAAACAATAAATACTATAAGAACAAACGTATATGTATTTATAAAACCGAATATATTAAAGATGTTCAAAGTGTATACATACTTAATTGTTGGAATTGTGAATTAAATATTTATATTATTTATAAATATTACGGTCTAGGTTATTGGCCGTACTCCTTAAAATATTACTATACCACAGTGCGAGAGTATAACAATAATAAAATATTTATATCTTGGCCCCAAAAATAAATAATTAGTAGTGAATTTGAACAAGTAGAAAACAAAACTGTAAAGATTGTCTTCACAGGATTTTTGACTTGAGAATTGCGTGAACAATTCAGGAGAAAACCTACTAGAAATTCCAAAAAACCTAATTATAGATAAATTTTATATAAAATTGAACGAGCCCTCTATCTGTAATGAAACAATGATAAATTGAAACGAAGAAGGAAAAATCAAAATTCATAAAGGACGAATCTGTAACGATGAACATGATCTCAACAATGTGTGAAAATTGTAACAATTTTGGTACGAGAAAATAAAATACAAGCATTATCAAATTTTCTTTAATTAATAGTAATATGTCAATAAGCCAAGTTAGAGACTCGGCGTGAAATCTTTTAAAAAGACACTGAATCACTAACATAACCCTTATTTACTCGAGTTTCTTTCATATAAAATGAAAACACTGAAAACACTATTGATATTCGCAGTCACGCATTTAAAGGTTTAATTACAGATTATTATTTAAAAAATTGAGAAAGCCAATCAAAAAGCATAAACAAAACCCACTCCTGGCTTAGAAAATATGCATCTCCGTATGCCCTAAAACATGAATGAAAATGCTTAACAATATTTGCCACACATTGAATCTATGTGGGTAAATTAGACTTTTTCATCACAATGGCGCAAAGCATTAATTTTGCCGATCCTAAAGCCTGGCAAAAAAAAGTAAGCTCAAAGTTGTAGAGAACTGTAATTCAAAACTGTATACCGCTCAGTTTTGAACTGTAATTCAAAACTGAGTTCATCATAAATTAGCGACTTCTATGGAAACTAAAAAATGTTTTTTGCGGACTTAGACCAAATCGATCAGTACTACATCATCGGATAGCATTAATGGAGTAAAAAAAGGCAGAGTACTTTAATGAGATAAAAGCAAACCTATTTTCTGATAATAGTTTTTGTAGTCATATATTAAACAAATATATTAAATTTATCGAAAATTTTTAAGCAAATCGCACAATCTGCACCAGAGTCAATGACTCATCGTTTAAGACTCAAATCAATGTCATATCACAAGGATCAAGTCTAATACTTTTCACAGTCACTATTACCGATATAAAATTTGAGAGCCTCCACCAAAGTCATGCATTAATTGTATAAAAACTTTGTGTGTAGTTAAATAAATAAAAGATTAAAGTAAAACAAATTAATAGTATGGATAAGCTCTATTATCCATATGTCTGATATAAATCCCACTGAGATAAATCCCAATTTTTTTCAAATTAAAATTTTATTGACATCACACTCATGAATACAAAATATCAGCTCTCTCTTTATCATCGGAAAATGGGTAAATGTAACTTCCAGATTTGGCCATACACCGAGTAAAACTTAATAAATTAGTAAAAAGATAAACAAAATTTAGAATTATTTTCAGCTTTTTTAAATACACTTATTAAAACAAAACCTAAAGAAACTCAAAAAATTATTGTAATTATGTAACCGATAACGCCTTTATTTATGTGGTAACGGTCAAATACTTATTTAATTTTTTGAAAAAATCTGTAACTCATTTTTCTGGAAAATGAAATTGTATAATAAAATGTCGGTTCGATCTCAGCTTATTTACTAGAAATATCAATTTAGTTAGCGACGCTACACAAGAAACGTAAAGATATGAAAGAAAATCAAGCAAATGTTAGCTGTGCATAATGATATCATAACAAACTTTCCATTTAACTATGAGGAAACAATTAGTTCCTTACTAGAAGCTATTATAATTTCTATGCAAAATATAGTTTGTGCTCACTAATTAAGAAAATATTAAATATGGATTCCTAACAGAAGTAGGTAGCTTTAAGAATAATTTGCTATAAGAAAATACTCATTAGTTTTCACTATATAATCATCAATCATATTGTATTAAAAAAACTTCTCGCAAATCTAAAAACGGTGTAACATTTTTATTAATAAGATAAATATATCTTCTGAAGAATGAATACGAACCCCAGGTGGCATAATGACGATGAAATATCTAAATTTCCTATGACTTCCACGTAAAAAATACTCTTTTATATACACACTACATTCTTTTGCAGCCTATACAAGTGTTTTATACATTTTATTTTATTTTTTTTTTTAATTTTTCAACACAACACTTAAAATAATTAAATTTTAATAAAAAATGTGTTATGAATATCAACAACATACTTAAATAATAATGAATGCCTCTTGGTTCGAGAATAAAAAATTTCCATTCGTTAAGTGTTATAAATATTTTTTCAAAATTAAATCTTATCTCATTTTTCTTTTGTTATTGTTTTTAAAATACCTGTATAAAATAGAATAACAAAAATAGCAAACCCATGTAACGAAAAAGATTATATCAAACACCAATTCAATTTCGATATATCGTTCCGATTATAAATTGTCATTGTAGCTTACTTCTTTAAGTCTTTGTCTATATATGAGTACACTGTTTTCTTTGTTCTTCTCAAACTTTATTTTGTAAATTGATTTGAAATACAAAATTATTTTTCATATTTGTATCTTTAAAATGTTTTTATTTATAAGAAAAATTTTAAAACCCAAATTTTTTTTATAAATAAATACAGAGTGTCTCATAATTCTTATGCTATACATAAATTCAAGGTGTCCCACTTCTCGATGGTACATTCCGAAAAAATTTTCAAAGTACATTTCTGGATCAACTCCAAAATTATTTTACTATTTATGATCGAAACTTTTGTTTTGAATATACAATATCCTAATGGTATCAAAACGCTGCTAGTTCTCTTTTAAAATCGGCAGACTCAATTTTTTTAGGACAGAGACGGATATTGTGAAGCAGAAGTCTAGGAGTATTAACTATATTCAGAAACTTATATCCTCTTAAGAATACACAATAAAAGTCAACCCCTATATTGAGGAACCTTCAGGGTGGATATACATTTCAAAAAACAAAAATTACTTAAATCACTTAAAAATGCGTTGATATATAAATAAGCTACTGTATTCTCAACAATTTTGAGCAAAACGGACAAAAAATATTTTCGAAATTTTCCAAAGAATGCGCTCTAAAATTACGAAAAACGAATACCATGCATATGACACTATAACAAAAATTTTATTAAGTTTCTTTAAGTAATAATTTTGAACTTTCGTTTTGTTAATATGAGTACAATCCGAAACGTAAAGGCGATTGTAAATAGCCCGAGTTACGGATAACCAATTACAGAATTCCTTTTAACACACTAGAAAAATTTGCGTAATATCCCATGATTATGTAGTTTACCTTATGCACATCAACAAGAAAGAATGAAGAAGATTTTTGTTCCACTTACAAAACAAATTATATTTCACTTAAAAATTCACTCACGAAATGTTAATTAAACAACAATTAAATTAAAAAAGAAAAAAAAACACGCGCGCCTTGATGCACTTCATTACTTTAAAACAGCTTTTTTTTTTGCGTTTTGTTTTTTATATCTCTCGCCCCTGCGATGATGGGTATATAAATCTCTTTAGTATATCTGCAACATATTATTATTATATCACGTTGATGAAACGACGTTCGCTTACCGAACAGAATGAGATTGTTGTTACTTGTTATATCTACTGACAACACAAGGAAAATGACGTATTCACGTTTTGTAATATACAAACTGTATATTCAGAATTGGTATGTATAGTTGAATATACCGGCCAAATCATATATATACGCCGGCGTACAATGTAACGAACAACGAATAGCAATCGTTGAAATATAACGTCCATACGCTGTTATATATACACCATACCTATTGTATATATACATATACTTACTTATACATACATTTATAACAAGTTCACTTAGAAATAAATTTTCTCTCAATTCGATATCATTCTGAAGATTAGCATTATATTGAAAACATTCGTATAGTTTAAATAATAGTTAATTTTTTGAAATATAATTTATTATTTTTCAAAATTTATGTTTTATTATAATGTGTTTTGTCTACTCTGTGTAGATTGATATGATATCCTAATCATTTACAATCGACTATATATAAGAGTTTTTTCTATGTATGCAGTAAGCATACAGGTTATTTTAATCAGTCTTTCAAGACTTCAAGTAAAAATACACTGATAATAATGTGCACCGAACTTATTTATATTTACTTAAATATCTATATACCCCAAACAATTTCAAATTTGGATATAAAAAAAACATTTCCTACATCTTATTCACAGTTTTTTCGCCATTTTTTGCTTATTCCTTTAAATATTGATTTTTCGAAATAATCGATTCCATCGAATAACTAAGTAAATATAATACACATATATACAAAAATTCATCTAAAACAGGTGAATGATTCACAAGCGATCTACACCTGAACGTTTTTACCAATTCAGTTGAAGTTAAGATATATGATTAGTATATTAATTTCAATAGACAGCAAACCAACTTCTTTTTTCTGCATTTTCTCATCCAATTTTATCTTTTTCATAAATATCAATATACACAGACAATTTCATTAAAATCAGATGATAGTTCACGTCTGTGAACTAAAGTCGTCACGTTCTGTGTCTCCAGAACGACAATTGATTGATGGCATGTATGTTATAATGTTACCACCTCGAACACTTCCACTAATATTTACCAAAAATAGCTTTTAGTAGTTTTTAAGCTATGAGCGTTCATGTAACATAAATGATTTTAACTGCATACCGATATACCACTAAATCAATAAATAAATAAATAAAAAAGACTTATCTTGACTCTTTTAAATATACATTTTATAAGATTTTGTAAGGTGGATTTTATATGGAAGTTGGTCAGGATATTTCAAAATGTCGAAACGTATAGGAATTGTTATTGGAAGATATTAAATATTGAAAACATTACACACCTGCCGGAGATCGAACCTGGGACAATCTTATTGCTTGTCGAATGTGCTACATCTACACCATAAACAACAAAAATACCTTATCAAAAATACAAAATTGCCTCGTTAAAAATACCTAAGATGTGGAAAATGACAAACGCACACAAAATGAATACACCACGCTTGCATTGTTGTATTAATAGTAATCATATTATTTAGTATAACAATTCGGGAATTAAAATATATATTTAAAACGAATACAATACTTCCTATATCGTAAATATATCTCGGAAATAAAAATTTCAGCCATATGTAATTTCTTTATTCAAATAATGAACATTTATAAACATTAAAATTTAAAAATTAAGTTAGTTTTACGAATTGATTTAAAGTAATTAAGCCAGAAAATATAATAACACTCGTAGAATTATAATATTATATTAATTACATTTGCATAAGCATTTTCATCCCTTTAAATTAAGCTTGGACCATAAATCTTTCAATTCTTTCCTTTGAAGCCTTAGTATTTATGATATTGTATCTGTGCGTCCGTTAGTCAGCACGGTATTCGAACAACATTGATCAGAGTCAAGAATATGCTTGTCTTTTATCCTACTGAAGCAAAAAGCAAACTTATGGCATCATTGCTTGGTTAAAAAAGTAAATAATTCTACGATTCAGTTACTAAACCGGGATAATAGAAAAAAATTATAATATCCCTCATAATTTTGACTAAATACACAGGGTATGAAAGTTACATAAAATTGGCCTTGTAACCTTTATGAATTACTAAGGAACGAAATTTCCCCGTATTTTAATCGGCAGCTGTCATGTAAATTTAACAATCGGAGATTTCGTCAAGGCACTACTTGATATACATATATGACTTCGTATTAAAACTTAAATAAAATTATATCCCGTTATAGCAGGGGAAATTCGACCATAATCACCTCAAAGTGAATCTCATTATCTTTAAACAGTGTATATGAGTGCCTTTAAACAAAACAATATATTTAACAAAATAGTATACATGCGTGTATTTGGTAGTGTGTGTAATATAAGCCACGCATCTTATGTATGTTATGTGTGTGTCATAGTGTGTGTAGAGTTTTTTTTTATGCATAATTTTAAAAAACAACATTTTTCAGTCTTCTCTATATATACTATAAGTATGCACATTTCTATATTCCTCCGTCCCCTCAATCTACGTAGAAAAGGGTACAACTTTTTTGCTTCACGTATTAATATATAGAAGATGATATTTTGAAAAACTGTAGGCAACATTACAGCTACCACCAATCCACATATCTTGATGTAAAATACCTTCATATTTACTTAGCACTTTCTTCTTTTGTAAATAAATATGTCTAGGATATTATATACTTTATATAAAATATCATGCTGCCTTTGATCCTTTGCTTGTATTCATTTTCGGAGGATTTTTTACACCATATATACAGATTCGCACAAACGTAATTTATGTAAGTATATTTTTATCACATGAGAAAAAAATAAATAAATGCAAATATATTGATAAAAAAAGAACTGTTACTCACTGTTGTGGAGTAGTTGTTAGTTTAAAGAAGAAATTGTATGAATAGAATAAGCTACGATTTTTACAGTTTATATTATATATATATACAGTGTCCTATAATATTTATTTACAAGTAAAATAATATAAAAGATTCCATACCTTTATCGAAACAATACCTCATCGGTTAGAAAGCCGAGGAATCATTTTCAATCAAGTGTTAGTTCGTTAAAATTATTTATATAATGGTTCCAGCCAATAATACTGAATATACATGAAAGTTGCTGCAATCGGTGATCAGAATCTCGAGAATATTTTTACAGATGTTTATTACTCGTAAAATTAGATTATTTTTATATTAAGAATGTTAGAACGTTTAAGGCATATAAATGACTTTAAAATAAGTTTATTTTATAAATAAACACTGTCAAAAGATTGTCTACACAATATCTTTATGCGAAAATAAAGATTGAACATAATATTAGACTTAGACAATAATTACCCTCTAACACTGACAATCTTACGCCTGGTTGCAAATTTATTAACTTAATAAGTACTACTTTCATCTTTGACTTAAATATATACAGGTTGTCCATCGTTTCTCACATATTCACGTCTATAACAGAAGACACTCATATCATTGTTTTTTTTTTTAATATTGTGCGAAAGTTGTTGCTAGGATTTGGTAGATAGTGCACTTGCAGAAGTCTTTTGAGAGAAATCAAGTCTACATAAGCCTCGAGTTGTAAAAAAGAAACTGAAGAAAACATCTACAAGCATAGCTACTTCGTTCTTATCCATACACCCGATGTCTTATCAATTAACCACTTCATTAATTATAATTGATAAACCACCACTGTCGAGATTTGAACCCTTCAACTCCCAGCTAAAGTAACCAAATAGTTAAGCGTAATAATTAGCAACTCAGATGGTCCTTCTTATAATAAATTGTTTTTAATATTCCATAATTCTTGGAAGCCTTGATAAAATTCGTAGTAATTGTCAAGGTTTGACTAAAACATTTTGGATATAACAGGCCTATTTCTATTGCATAAATCTTTTTTTTTTTTGTTTAAAATATGGTTATAGCCAGCCATCAGTTTATTTCTTTCATTTATTCCAGATTTAACATAGATTTTTCAAAAACATAATATATTGGAATAGCAATTCCATAATTTGTATATTATAATAGGTTGACTTTAAAGGTTGAAAGGAATATGGCGACACTGAAATTATCTGGATCTTGTCTAATATTTATTGAATAATTTATTTCATCAAACTATCCTGACGATATATTTCACGAATAATATAAATCAATGACTAATTGGCTTAATTCCGAAATTGGCCAATATCTCCACTCTTCTTTTATGACAGACAAGTAACGACAGAGACATTTTAGTTTTATTAACGGCGGTGAAGTTTATTTTCTATTAACTATGTGTTATACAAACATAATGCCTGAATATGAAGTTAATTTTCAGTATATTTTATATTAACTGTGTGTGTAAAAAATTGGACCTATATAGCTACATATAGCTATATATAGCTACATTTCTTCTCTATAGCAGATTTATTACCTCAAATATAACATTCAAAACATCAAAAAGCTTTAGATATATGCAACGTGTTTCACAGACTATACAGTATTTTTGTTTTTTACAAAAGTGTAAGTTTTTATCAAATTTATACAGTCTGAAACATATGCACAAAAAAAAAGTAGCAGAAACAAACACCGATCTTAAGGTGGTTTGTCAACAGCTGTTAGAAGTTACTCCTATATGTAAGGAGTGTGGTTTTAACAGTTGTTGTGAAGTAATATTCATTGTATTTCTTTCAATTTTCCAGCAAAAATTACTTATTTTATGAAATTTAGTATGCACAATCCGCTAAACTAATCCGCTTTATCTTTGATTTTTTGGTTTACCATAAGCCTCCAAATTGATTTAAAAAAAAAATAGGCCATAAAACAAAAACTAATTAAATTGTAGGTTATTATTCGAAAATAGTAGATTGTAGAATAGTAGACATACTTATTATAAGGCTCTTTAAAAGTTGTTTAATTGCTCAAATTTACAACTTTTTACCAAACTTAGGAAATATACTTCTTATAGAGCTCATAATTCTTAGAATTCACAATTCTGACTTTATCCGAAGTCAGAAAATCTGACTACTTAAAGAGTTGTTAATTATGACTTCATAATAAAGAATTCATCGCGACATCACGACATCATAGTTAAGACATCTTACAGAAATCGTAGTAATTAATTATTTTTGAAGTTTTTCTGATTTGGATGTTTGCTGCGGAGGTGTCCGGGGGACATGATCATGTTAGTTTCATCGGCCTTATTCTGTTTTTTATTCTTTGTTATTTCTGTTCTTTGGCTAATTGCGTTTCTCTGTTCTTTGGCTATTTGCGTTTGAAAAGCTAAAGAGTTACCTAAATACTCTCTGACTGTATAGATCTACAATATCCTTTGCCTCGGATTTAATGAAACTGTTACTAAGCTTGTACATACACCTGGAATACGTATTATTTCTATTGGGCTGCTTTAAAAAGTAAACTCTATTGTGGCTATCTTTACCAGACTAAATGTGACCATATCTCCTTAAACATTCGAGAGAGGTAGCCATATCGATATAAAAATGAATGACTAGGTATTGATGGAAATTTTCACGGTAGAATACATCTACAATATTGAGCAGCATAAAACAAAAAAGTAAGAATTTCTTTTCAAATTTTATCACCATGAAACTAGATGTGTACACATAAAAGCGATTTTCGTTTGGAAAACCCATTAACTGGTTGTTTAGCCGACATTGACTTACATTACAGCTTTTACACTTTCCCTATTTTCAGTCCAAATTGCAAAACTTAGTATCGGGAAGAAGTAAATTCTACGCAAACAAATTACGCTAGTATCATTTATAAGTATATACCTTATTATAGAGAGATGTGCATTCAATAAACTTCACTGAAGCAGATCCTTTTGTAGTCATGAAAGTAAATTTTTTAGGCTCAACATAAAATTTGTACGATGTTTCAAAATGCCTGAAAATTTTCTTGAGACACCTTATAAAAGAGTACATAAGATATTAACTTCTTATCATAATTTTGTTGTGTGGACTAGTTTTATGTTTATTTTGTTGACGCACATACATAACAATGGTAAGTATAGAAATGTCATGAAACAAACGCCTCTTATCTTACCCTACATTACCTTATTTATTTACAAGATTCAAGAAAAGAAATTAAACTTATTTCGACACGTACATTACAAATAATTATCTATGATAGTGAAATCAGTTGAGGAAAATAATACTTTACTGTAATAGAAAATTTAATGTTGTATACAGGCAAATGGATAAGAAGATAGACATTTATATAAAGTAATAGTTTCTCTGTTAACAATCGTTGATTTATAACGAGTTTTGGAATCATCATGTTGTGAACTATCTGAATGATAATATCTCTTAAAATATTCACAAACATTTCCGTTGTTAAGTAAGTATACAGTATACACGAATAATGTGTTGGTACTGGAGCAGAAAAATTGTAAAAATTAAATTTTGACTTAACCATAGTATATTTCCGTTAAAAACGACTGGCTGTGGGTGGAGACGCAAGTGCCGTTGCTTAGACTGATCAGTTTTTGCAAATCGTTTCGATGAATAAATGAGTACATTTTGAAGTATAGAACAGTAATTACTGCAACATGTGTAAGTTGTGTACTACTGCGTTATCTTGTGTGCAGTTCCTCTAACGGTGAGTCTGTAACTACTTAGACTTTTGTTTTTATTATTAATTGTGTTAATATATTCGAAAAGTTATAGTTCGAAGGTAGTTCTTAAGAATATCATTTAGTTAAGCCCAAATTGATTCTATTATTGCCGTTATCACAGCTATATGTCAATGGAACTTACATTTTTTATACCATTAAATTTTATGGCATAAAGTATGCAATTCGATATGCTACTCGTTTGTAACCTAATAAATGATTGTACCAAATTAGTATCATATACCATAAAATCATAAAAACTGGATTTAGAATAATAACAAAGTTGTAAAAAAGAGAACTGGCTAAATTACTTTTCTGATGCATGAAAACTAAATGAAATACTTTTATAGCATGTCATCATGTGGTTAAACTAATTTTGAATGTTTCATTTATAATATTACAATGTCGACTAAATATATTTACTTCCCATTCATTATAATTGTAAATTATAAGATAATCGAGGTCTTATTAGTAAAGATTTATATTTGTATTGTTTTCAATTCGTAATTTTTTTTAAATTATATTCATTTGTTTAATGTCAATTTAGTTGTATAAGATTTTTAAAAGCACTCTCCTGTTAATATTTAAATTATGTTAAATAATTTAAATGAAGACAATTACGATCGTAAGTTTATAGGTTTTACTGTTTAATATTGTTTTATCTGACTAATGTTAAAATTTCCAAATAAGCAATCGCTTAAGTGTAATTATGACCAAAAAAGATGAATTATGAATTACCATGGATAATCTAATAATAATTTTTCACTAAAATTTCATGAGTTTACAGCATAATCGACTTTATCGAAATTCCAAGGGCACCTTTTGCTTTGTTCTAGCAGCCCTTTGAGTCATATTGTATTTTTACATTTCTACGGTAAAGGCTTCGTGTCCTACAAATGTACCACAAATATAATACTAGTGAAAACAATTTTTTTTTTTATTTTTTAAAGTTTGTGTAAATATTGAAATAAAATTAGCTTCTCGCTGCAAACAGAATACACTGTCTCTGTAAAATGTCATTTAAATTATTTCATATTTAATTTTATATATTTAAAAATTAACACATCTATTTAAAAATAAATCAATTTTGTATTTTTTTAATAAATAATTGAAATATAATAAATATTTATAATTATTTTTTATTTTATAACATAATTATGCTATATGTCTATGAATAAAATAATTGTTTTACGAAAAAATAAAACCTACCTCAAAAATAAAAGTGGGTAACTAGAAACAAAAAATAAGAACAATCATTTTAAATTAAAAATTTCTATCGATAAATATTTTGTTACCAATTATTATTAGGGGAGAATATGAACTTCGAAAGGTAATTGGCCACAAAGAAATTATTTACACTGTGAAAATATTTAATTTTCAATGTGAAAATATTTCTCCAAAAATTTTAAATTTTTAGTGTATAACAACCACGGAAAATGTCTTTTGAGAGATACACAACCGCCAAAAATTTGTTTTGCCTCACCTATTAAGATTGGATTTTTTTTTTAATTTATTTTTGACCAATTTCAAAGTATACGGTATACTTTAAAAGTTTGGTGAGATCTGAACCCTTTTTTGTAGGTTATTCAAAAAAAAACTCTAAAATAATTCGGCTACGCGCCAAGGTTTTGAAATTTACTTGATAGATTTGAAACGGCTTTCTGTGCATACGTTTCATTTATAGTTTATTCAGACCATTTCTCGAGAAAGGTTTATTGAATGAACTAAAATTCATATATATATTATACGTTTAATAATAGCACAAAAAAAAGAACAAAAAAATCATAAAAATCAATCACCTGTTAGTATAGCCCATTTGTATTATTGACGGCTCAATAAACCGCCATCAGAAAAAGAATGTAAATTTTTTTTAATATTAAGGGTTAGGATACAAAAAAACAAATTGTTTATCATTTCAAATACCTTCGGGCTCACCAAATTTTAATAATAAAAGTTTATAGTTTATCACATAGTCGAGTATGTAAAACATTAGCAATGTAAAACAAAGAAACCTTTTTTTTTTAAATAAAATTTGGCCGCATTGAATTTTTGGAAAAATTATTGTTTGCTCATAGACAGTTTATGTAGTTTTAATGACTACAATAAGAATTTTTTTGCCTAACTATATTCCTGAGTAGATTATTGTCAAATTGTCAAATATCTATAATTTAATTCAAAATGCCTCATGTTAGATTCAAATTCTTCTTTTCTTATGGTGCTAAGTAAGCGTTTCGATTAAAGATTTTCTTTTATGTTTGTAATTCCCCGTATTTATTGCACGCATTTATAATTTTTTTTTATTTCAATTAAAACTAATGGACTCGTGTGCGGCTCCGCAGCAATAATTGTTGTTTAATAACTGAAATTTGAAACATTCTAAATAACTTTGGCATTTTCCAAACAGACTTGATACTATATAATCATCAAATCACACAAACAAAAGGCGATCATTGTGTGCTGCAATCTCAACAACCTCCAACTCACCCAATTTGAGAGTTTAATAGCTCAAACGATAGGCCTTCAGTTACTGAATGTTCTTAGCAAAACGAACGCTCTTTCTTCATTAGACCCATTCCTAAATAATTTCTAAATCTCCATAGTTATTGGGGTACAAATATATCGCAATACTTGGAGAAAGAAACGCCCCTTAATAACTTGAGTATGGCAAAAGATACATATAATCCAATACTTGCTTGATGCTTCATCAAGGCACTAATACCTTTCATTTAAAAAAAATTATGCAAATTGGATGAATGGAACGGCTAGCTGGCCGGACTCGTAACAGATTTCATCAATTTATTTTATGTTCATGATTATGTTACAAATGTATTGCCATTATAAATAAATGTGTCGATTTTGATTATCGTTATATTGAATCAAATTTTTATAAACAAAGTAGAAGAATAAAAGATCAAACTCATCGCAGGAAAATCACTTTTCCAAACATTTAAAACATCGTATGGAATCGAAAAACAAAGTTTTTTCAACCCATTAATCAGGAATCCTAAGGACATAAAATCTTACATTATTCGAAAAATTCAGTATATAACGCAGGTAGGTAGAATATAAATTATCGAGGCAAAATATGTTATAATAATCAATTTCGAATTACTAAGGATGAATCAAGAATAAAACTTTTATTAATCTGATCTCTGTTAAATATACACACATAATGGCGACACTCTCCTTGGAAAAATCTTCACGAATATTTCAGCAAAAAGTCCCATTTAAATGGAACTTGTCGAGATTTGCGTTAGCTTACTGCAAAAAAAAATACTAGATTTTTCTGTTTAATTTTATTTTTTAGTATAAATTTTATCATGTTTCATTCAAATAATTGTCTGGACTCATTATCCCTTTACTTATAATTCTAGCTAAATTTTTTATAAAATAAAAATAGCATGTGCTTTATTTTAACGACACATCAGATTAACTCTAGAAATCAAAATTTGTTTTTTTGCACAAACAAAAAATTTTATTTTCTATCAAAAAGTTGTAAATTTCGGCGTGTTAAACGTTTCAATTTAAAGTAGATGAATGATTAAGAGAGATACAAGTTTACAAGACGATGTATATTGCGAAAAATAGTGAATCTTCCATATAATAGTCATAAGAAATCCGTATATATTGATGATTTGTGTTTTCCGTTTACAAATCATAAATTTGGGTGAATGGAATTGATTCACGAAATAATCTAGTTGAAATATTTCTACACTTTATATGTGATGAAACTGTTGTCGTATAAAACAAATTTGATACATACAGTTTTATGAACAATCAACCTGATTGAGAAAATTGGTTTGAACAGATGTTACTACATCTACTGGAAGTATTTGGTTTTCTATTACATAGAATACACATCGAAATTTTAGATTGTATGGTTTTAGATTGTATCTATTTAAAATGTGTGAATATATACAGAAAAAAGTATTAAATGTTTATTATTACGTGTCTTTTTGTTATATAAAAAAAAAAAAACATAAACTTTTGTAATAAAATTCGGGCCAATAAACATTTCAAAAGACTATGAATTATAAAATGAATCAAAATCCTTTTTATTTATTGTTTTGCAATATTAACCACTAGTGTTTTTTATAATTTTTTTATTAAAATTTATAAAATATTAGTTATAACAGTATAACAGTTATTATTATTATTTTTTTGTTCTAACAGTATAAATTCAGTGTAAATTAAGAATAAATTACATCATTTTGAAAATGGCTAAACAAAGCAGAATGATCGTCAACAACATTTTATAAATATTGATAAATAATTTATATAAGAAATACTAGTGCTATACTAATAAGGGGGTGAGTTTTTCAGGGTAAAACACGGTTTATTTCAATTTCCGGCAAAACTGCAAGTCCTATGGAAAAAAGTTAAATGGCAAAGTTGTATGTAATAAAAAGATCTACAACTTTAGTAAATACACTTTTTTCACATAACCTCAAAATTTTCGATTGAAAATTAAGGTGCTTTTTCGATATTTATTCAAAATAAGATGAAAATATAAATATTATAAATCAAAAAAATTACAGTGTATTTCGAACATAAAAAATTAAGGTTTCACCAAATTTCGGAGAAAAAAAAAAAAAAACCAAAAATTTGGTTATTTCAATTTTTCACATAATTTTTGAGGTTATATGAAAAAAGTGTAAATACAAAATTAGATCTTTTTATTAGCTACAAATTTGCTATTTAATTTTTTTTCATAGGACTTGTAGTTTAGCCGGAAATTCAGGTAAACTGAATTTTACCCTTAACACTCAACCTACTTCATGAACTTAGATCGCCCGTAATTTATTTTTCCTTTCATTTTTATCATATTATCTTCCGTTTGCAATTGGTTTCATTCATAATTTTTTTTGTTTTCAAAAATTATCTACCCTGGTATAATATGCCGTTCTACTAAGAATAATTATAAATAACAATTTTTATCTGTAGAATTTAAAAAATACAGTTAGTACTTATTATAGTACTTATTAATACTTCTTAGCAAAACTTAAGATAAATTTTAGTTCTGTATCAAAATATATACATTTTAAAGAATGAATCAAGTATTTTACTATTTGTTTTGGTTTTGATTTTCCATAATATATTTATAAAACAGAACTTGATATTTGATTGAATTTGGTTTGTCCGTTTGATTTAATATTCCTCGACGAAGATTTAACCTACGCTAAAGAACAGTTAATGCCAAAACGGCTTACATTGTTTCAATAAAAATGACAAAGAAACATAAGTTCTTACAAAATCAGGCCGGGTCGTTATAGCATAAATATTTGTTGTAAATTATAAGCAATTAATTTCATCTACTAAATTATTTTGTTGCATTGATAGTACTTACAATTTATAAAAGATTTATAATATTCTTAGGTTATTTCAGCGTAAAACCACTTTTCAACAGATTTTGCCTATTTTTTATGGACTCGGAATAACGTAATCTATGCGATCCTGAGGATTCAGAATATTTGTCCGTTTAAATTGCAAGATAATCAAGCTCAAAGTTCACGATTTCGAGGGTCATTTCCCATTCAAAGCATGTAAATCTTACAAACCTCCCAAATATTTATTATTATAACATGAAAAATCTCTCACAGACAGAATTGAAAAAAAAAGACGTGTGGCACTCGGGGACTGCCGCGGTAAAGCTATTGCATAGCATTTTGTATCAACTTATGCAATTATAATTTTTTTTTTTTATTTATTTATTTTATTCATGCAGTATTGCTTTTTCTTACACGTATGCACCTATATACTTTCTCATAAACAGCTGCTCATGTATTGGTCCGATTTCGGAGCAGCTCGTCTCGATTCGTCAAGCCACACCTCCTTGCCCGTCGGAGTGGGGAGCGTGAGGTTTTTTCGTTACGGAATTTCTGGATTCGGTCCCCGCGCTCAAGGCCCGCGATAGAAGCTATGCAATGATTCCGGTAATACTTGAACAATGCGATATGCACACTTTATATAGTTGACAGTTTGTCATACTGCTAGTGAGAAGAGATAAAGAAGTTTTATTTTGAATAGATAAAGAAGTTTTATTTTGAATTTCAAAATTAGATTTTGGTTTCTATGGAAATGATTATTTGTAACATCAGGTTTTTTCGTTACGGAATTTCTGGATTCGGTCCCCGCGCTCAAGGCCCGCGATAGAAGCTATGCAATAACTTAAAAATTATGAGAGGCTGAAGTAATGTTTTAACAATAAGTGAAAAAATAGTACCGAGTCATATATTCTCAAGATATTAATTCTCAAGATATTTTTACATCTAACCCATAATTTTGTATTGATGTCAAGAAGTTTTTTTTTTTCTAAACTCAAAACGTGTCTGTTTTTATAACATTAGTTAATACTGATAAAAATAATCAGCAACAGCCAGTCCTATGACTATCATAGTTGCATATGTATTTTTTTTTTTTTTTTTAATTTCTGGCTTTAGCTACTTTCAGCTATATAGCCATTAACCAAAGGGGATTATTATTATTATTATTATACAACAACAGTACACAGTACTGCTAGGTGGTCACCCATCCAAATACAGATTGTGACTGCTGTTGCTTAACTTTATTGATAGGTCTAAGCCTGTCATTACGTTACGTCAGTCCGGGGTCTGCATATGTATTCAACGTACATTGGATGGAATTCTACTGCACTCATTTAAATTTTATTCATGACAAAGTAAATACTCTGAATAGACTATACTAATTGTTTTTACGCTGGAACAACCTTATGTATTAATAAGATAAAACGTTCACATTTAATTAAACTTCCGTAATATAATAAACCATCGTGTAAGTCACATGTATGATTTTTTTGTTATCAAACATCGAGCACGCTCCTTCAGTAATAACAACTACAAAACAGTAAAGGATATTTTACTCATAAACTGAAGTGTCATCTCATCGAAAATATTTTGTACGAAGTATAATAAAACTTCAGCTTTTTTTGTTACAGAAGGTCTAGTTATAGGTGCTAATCAGTTTCTATTAAATGTACAATTTGTTCCTATACATGCTTCTTCCTTTACCTAATAGAAACGGATATGTATATCTAGAATATTAATCCAATTTTTATTAATGAGTTTTATCACTTTGTTTTATAGACATAGAACATGGTGTTGAAATTTACTGAACAATTTTTTCGTCGATTCCTCCACGGTATATTATAATATAAAATAGGTATAAGTATAATTAGCAGAAAACTTTGGAACCAGTTTTTATCCAAGCATCTTCATTATTTACTAATTTGCTCAGCCTCTGTTTATCTCTCAGTACACCCGGAGCAGAAAATATTCACGCAGTCAAATAAAATTAATAATTTCTAAGAAATAATTTAAACATAACCAAACTTCGAAAATTCTCTTAAGGCGGAAGTTGTCAGTAATTTTTTTTAAATATCGAATACCCACTCGATTGATCCTAATGTAATACAAATATTATGATCGCGTTTTAAAATATAATTGTAATTTTATGTTACCAAGTATAACTTTTTTGTTTAGGGATATTAAAAATTAACAACATAAACGCTATTAAGAGAACGTTAATGTTTTGAGTGAAAATATCACATTAATAATTAAAAAATTAATATTCTTACGAAATGTTATTTTTTAGGAATATAAGTCAATATTTTATTATGCATGTTTTGGGGGTTAGGTCATAAAACAATAAACCCATCAAAATATTTTTAAAAAAAAGTTTAATAATTTTTATTGTTTTATTGCACAAAGATTTACCGATTATATGTACGAACCAACACAATAGAGATGTGAATAATAAAACATTAATCATCATACGCAATTATAGAAGGGTTCAAGTAACCAAACTTTAATAAAAATTGATATGAAAATAAAATAAATGTTTGAAAATTTCATTAAAAATGATAAATAATAAATGGCATGATAGAAAAAAATAAAACGACCATATCATTTTGTCTGAAGATAATGTTGTGTTTTCAAATTTATAATTACCTACAGACTAAAATTTTTATATAAAAATTCATTAATTTCAATTTTCCAACACTATAATGCTAAATCGTTTTTTCAATTTAATCGTCTATGATCAAAGTAAGCAAATATATCTACAAAACGTTTCGATTCTCCCACAAATTAGAAAATTGCCTTTGTTGCAACTGATTTCAAACATGGACGCTATATTTTCTTGCGTTTCAATTAATATTTGAGTTGTTTCATTTACATTCACAAAATACATTAAATTCATTACCTTACATTATCTAAACCTTAACCTGTTATTTGTTTACATATATTTTCCGTTTGCCTCAATGAACATAAAATTATACTAAAAAAAGTTAAGTGGGTAAAGTATTCAATATCAAATGATAAAGTACAGTCAACTCTAAAAAACTACTATTTAAATGTTTCTTGTTAACTTAAAATTTAAAAAAAACACGATTTTAATGGTGTATTTTATAATTGTTTTGGTTTAAAACGAACGTTTTACTTAGGTAAACATACTTATATATGATAAAGACCTTAAAACACGATCAAAATTCTTTATTAAAAATGTTTCAAATAAAACTTGGTTGTTTATAACAGAACAAAATTCACTTTTTCAGAATAAGCCTCCAAAATTTCAGGTCTATTTTCTGTCTTTTTTCGTTTTTTAGTTCATACAAGCAAAAATGGTGTAATTAGGTGAGTCTATGAACACCTATACCAAAATTTTTTTGTTTGTGCGGTTAATATTTTCTAACTTTAGACTCTAATTGATAAACTAGAATCTTCCTTATTACCCGATAATAGAAGCATAAATCCAGATATCACATTTTTTTAATAGAAAAATTAATTTTGTCGTAACTGGTAATTAACTTATGATGAAATATAGTCAACAAACTGCGTAAAAGATAAGTTTTAACTGTGGAAAATTATTTCAAACAGTTAATATTTTTTCTATGACTCTAAAATAAAAAATTTCCTGTTCTTTGTCATATGAAATATGTTCTGTTCACATACACAGTTTGTTAAAAATATTTTTATGATTTTTATAATGTAATGATGTATTTTGAATAAATGTTTTTTTCCTAATTGAAATTTCGTGTTTTTTAGTTCAACGGTTGAAATATGCGGGGGGAAGGCGGTATATTATACAACCTGAAAATTATTTGATATGGTGTATATCGCGTTACTCCACCAATTTCTTTCAACATTCAGATAACGAACTTATTGTATTCATGCACATATTAAACAGTATTCGAAATGCACAGGATTATGCAAAAATATTGAAAAAAAAATCTGTAGAGTTTGGCATTAGATTTAATTTAAAATAAAAAAATTAAATTAAAAAAAAAAAAAGAAAATAAACCTTATAAGTACACGAAATATTGTTGATACCATATTATTAAAACTTTTTTGCTAAAACAAAAAAAAACACTTGCAACAACGCTACTATTATGGTTATACTATATTTAATGTGCTAATATAGTACCATACGACTTCGACTTGCATATGAATGCACAAATTCAGTTCATCCGAACATCGGAAAATGGGTCAAATTTATCTAACAAGATTTGATCACACACAGGCACTTAAATAGATGAAACACAATAATAACTAATAACTTAATAACGGCATGTTCAGTCGAACCTTATAAAGAATATAAATCCAAGTTTTATTAAATAGCTCAATGGACCGATTTGTGTTTTTTGCTCCCCGAAGTTCTTCTGTAACCTGGTTTTGTATATAGAACTGAATTTTCGCGTGTTTCTCGATGTTTAAAAGCAATGTTTGTTAGTTCCACGAAATTTTAGAATCGGTCATAAATATCCCATGTTAAATTCGATTCTTCTTTACCCCGGTTTAGTGCTAGACTATACTGATATAGAACTGGCGTTTCTCGAAGTTTAAAAACAATGTAATTAAAAAATCACTATATTATAATTATTATAATTATTTTTGAGTTACTTACCTGAATTTGAGTTGAAATTCAACGAGTGATCCCATTTCAGTTGATATCCCTAGGGCGGGGGGAAGTGTAAAACAATTTTTAGTGATTTAATTAAATCCAAATGTAAGAAAAATTTCGTGGATGTATAAAACTCAAAAGTAAAAATTAAAAATTGTTAAACAAAAAAGAACCGCTTTAAAAAAAAATGAATTATAAAATAAAAAATTAATTTTGAAAAAACAAATAATTTTTGCTTGTGACCAATTACCATTCGAAGTCGGTCATTGGGATTTGTTGGCTTCGATTGAGAAAGGTAATGGGTCACAAGAAAAATTTTAAAGTGATTTTTAACTTCATAGTTCATTTTTTGAAAGCTGTTCTATTTCATTTAAAAAATTTCTATTATTGTTATTAGTATTGTATAGAATACAAAAACTTTTAATTTTTTCGCAAACGTTTCATCAACTTTGTTGACTTCCTCAGGGGTCTACAATGAGACATATTTATGTGCATAAAAGTTTTTAATTATGTCTAGAATATATCATCGTATTAAAATAAACTAATAAATGAAAATTTCTACCACAAATTTATCACTACCTATTTTTGGTATTATAAATTTAAGACCAAATTTAATATATCTTCATGGAAATGCGGACGATTTTATAAGTCTGATAAATTTGAAAACATATCACATATACCTTACAACTAAAGTTACATATATTGCGTCTATATTAATAATGTAACCTCTAGGGGAAATTCAACAAAAAGGTCATTATTACCCCGTTGAGATTTAAAAATGAATGTGTTTTTAATATTTAGTGAACATCACTGATTTTTTCGTAACATACCAATTTAATCCGATTTATAATTTTATATTATTTACTATTGGATTTATATCATTTCATAATTTATTTTCCATAGTAGCAAATAATCCATTGTGGCTCTTATATAGTACATCGAACTGCATAGAATCGAAACTATATTACAAAATTGTACGATGTATACCTATTGATTGTATGAAACAGTGTATTAATTTAAACCATCACAGAAATTTTGTTTTTTTTTTTTTATTTTACGATCAAACTTACGAAATAGAGAAATAAAAAGCGAAAACATAGGAAATGAACAACACCTGTGACGATTATATATATATACCTAATGGACATTGTGTTTTTATATGTTTGTGTAAGTGGTAGAATATATATTTGAATCAAATATATAATACTATTGCAAAAACACAAGTGAAAATTTATTGCTAAAATATTTTCGTATTAATTTCTTTTTTACACACGTGACTAAATATGGTGCACAACCTATATATAATGTCAAAATAAAATCAGTATTATATTTCTGCAGTTATAAATTAACTACACTCTTTTGTTGGTATCATTTCAAATTCATTTTTAATATTCAAGAACAGAAACCTCCTAATATCTTATAGCTATTTTAAGTAAATTATATTAGGTTGCAAAATTTTTATTTTTAACCTTTGAGTGATATATACAACCATGTAAATTATTTTTAAATTTTATACACCTCTTTCTATAAGAGCTAAAATTTTAATCCAAATTAAATGAGCCGTAATTGAAAGTATAGCCTGTCCAATAATTTTTTTATTGAATCGCATTTTTATTGAATTATTCAAATCGGACTACTTTGTAAAAAGTTACGGAAAGTCATACAGAAAGAAAAAAATGTATATATTCGGGTCCACTTGACAACCTCCTCCTTTTATCATATGTTAAAAAAAGAGTAGATATCTGATTGCAAGATAACTAGCTATAAATTATTAACTATTTCCTTGGCATTCTAACACTTTCCTCAAAAGTGGCAAATCGTCGGCTGGAGTGAGTAGAAATTTTATCTATAAATAAATGGAAAATGCATTATAAAAACAGAGTTCTGTTAAATGCTCAGCTCTGCACTGTAAGACTAATGATTTTAACCAAATTTTCAATTCCCAATCTTAATATTAAGAACTTATTATTTTATTGAGAGAAGTAGAAAATCTCCCCCAATATTTACATTACTCTCCAGAATTGTGTAATATGGGATTCGTTATAGTTTTAAAATGTTAAGCAAAATTATGGTAACCAACGGGATTTTTAGAGTTTTAATTACATAATGAATACAAATATTATTCAGTTTTTTTTTCGTCTTGTAAACTTTGTAAAATAATACTAAAACAGATTAACGAATTAGGCCGACGAAATATTTTTAGTTGTTTTTGTATCAAAAACCGCCAATCGAACGAAAAATAAATTTTTTAACACCGATTTGAAATAATGTGTTACCGCTTTAAATGTACGTACTGAATAAAATTACAATGACACTCTTGTGTTGAATATATTTAAATTTCGTTTATTTCCTCAAATTCGTATAACATAGAAAAAAAAAACATGATAGGCAGCTATTGGAGTATGTCAACTGAATAGAAAACTATAGGTACAAAAAGTACATAATTTATCATATGATATTAAGATAATAACGTATAATATGTTTAATTTTATTAAATGAACGAAAATCTAACAAATAATTTATATTCGTCTCATAAAGATTTTCTATACTTCTAAGAAACTTTTCTGAAAATTTGTAATAAAGAATTTTAAATAACCATGAACATATTTGCAAGTATAAAAATGTCAAAATGATATAAACTGCTATGGTTCTTTACACAAGAACCATACTGTAAAATGCAAGTATTTAATTAACATTTCAATTTTCTCGTAAATTGTTTAAATTTCAAATGTATATATTTAAGTTTAGGTAGAAATGAAGCTTTTACCTCACTCGATAGTGTTCAACGCACCTAAAGAAGTTTTCACCTTAGTTTTTATACCGATCTCTTGTCCAATCAAAACCTATACTCACTTATGTACAACAACATTGACGCTTCGATTTTATTCATAAGAAAAATGGTTCATAATTTCGATGGGATCTTTGGGAAACTTTAATTAATTTGAAAAATTTTACTTAATGGAAAAATTGTTATGAATGATTTTTATACTCTATATATACAATATATTAGAATACCTATATTAATTTAAGTTTAAAATTTGTAATACTAGTAAATATTGACCGTATAAACCAAATACATAGGTAAAGGTATTCATAGAACCACATAATTAATCCATTTCCGTTTAACGGCTCGTTTCTATACCAGATAGCTATAAAACGAAAAGAAATAACGAGCTGAAATAAAACCATGGTCTAACTTTTTCAATTAATGAATAAAAATGATACTCAATTATGTCTTAACAATATATCGAGTATCTAAACAATTAACTTTCTTGGTTTTAATTTTCACTTGTCACTTTAAATTTCCCGGTTTTTGGATTTTCACATAATAAAATTTATTTGACTCGATTATTATACAATCATGCTCAGAGAAAGTCCGAACTAGAACATGCTGTGGACGCGTTAACTTGAACATTGGATAAGACGCCGGTATTAAATTTTTCACCTTGTATAACATTTATAAATCTATATTATGAATATATTTTCGTATTATGATTTTTTTTTCTTTTTGAAATCTTTGCAAAGAATAATTTTCATTGTGGAAATATTTATCAAATGTTAAACCAAAGAAGTGCCCTTACAAAACATGACGGAGTACTGATAAATGCACATCAATAGCACATATTTCCATTATTTGTAGCTAGTCTGTATTTTTTATAAGAAATTTGTTGATAAAACTGTTTCAAATGGCTGTGGCATTAATTCAATTGAATATGCAAATTATTAAACTGATTTTATTTGATGAATATTTGCATACTGTATTGTATGTACGTACAACAAGGAACAGGCAAATAGAAGATGTAAATATACGAGTAATTAATAAAAACCTAATAAAACGTTATGTAATTGTCGTTAGTCTACATATAGAGGAATTTTACGTGAAGCAGACAACGAAAAAATGCGAGGTTCTGGAATTGTGTTCATAACAGCTCTAGTTTTACTTGTAGAGTACAAACGTAGGCATACAATACTGTTGTTTTTTTATTTTTATTTTTTATTTTTTATTTTTTTCAAATTATAGGACTCTAAAAAATTGACAAGAATGCATAAATAATTTTTCAAAACATCTTATTTGACTATATTCTTCAAAACTGGAAGTAAAATAATTTTAAATATAATTTTATACAAAATAATTTGATCTAGGAAATTGGGGCAAAAATCGAAATTTATTCGAAAAAATCCTAGTGTTCTCATTAATAATTATAAAATTTAAAAGTAACGTAAATTTAAATCAAAACAAATTTTTTTACCTTAAAATACTAATATAAACATGTAAAAATTAGAAAATGATTGCATTATATTTTCTTATTAAAAAAAATTCATGAAAAATCGTCGAAATTTCATGTCGGTCATCTGTCACACCGGACTACTACCTTAAAAAATAGAATCCACATTAGTTTGAGATATAGACAAATTTAAGTATAGAGCTAATAAAAATAAAACTGAGACCGTTAAAGTGAGAGGGTAGCTTCATATGAATGTTTGTATTCCTATCTTCTCCTATAGGCTCAATTTCACTTTTGTTACTTATTGATATATATTTTCATTCGTTTATCTCCTAAATTAATGCATATACCATTTTAAAAATTAATTAATTTTAATTGACAAATTTTATCCAAAGTGTGATTTAAAATTTAACTTCAGGTTTTGAAACTATACAGGAAAATAACTTTAATTTCAAATCCAGTTTAAAATATACAGTTCAAGAAATTCAAAATAAACAAACTGTACATACACAGAACACAAACTTTTTTCTTTATGCACGTAAAAAATGGCCATACATTGTTCTGGTTTGAAATGGCAATAAATATTTAAAACAATAGTAAGTTTTCTATATAATCCACAATTTTTAATTTGTTATTTTAAATTGGTTTAGTTCAAAAAACATCTTTAGAAAAATCCTTTAAGCAATTTTGTCAATTCTTTACAGCCCAATAATAGTCCTAATTTGAAACAATTTCAAAACCTCACAATTTTGTCATTATCTGCTTCCTTTCGTAAAATGTCCCTTAATACTTACTTTGAGAACATTTTTTATGTACCCGTGTATCCTTGACGAATGTTATTTAAACTCTATAATGCTTTGTAATAATTTTCATTCAATCTTTGTAATTTCCCTCGCATGTTGTTAACAACAGAATTCGTCATTAAATTTTTTTAAGGTTCTCTTTGAACTAAAATTACTTTTTAAGGATCAAGACTCGTTTTCATATATTTTTCGTATTTTTGTCACTACAGACGAAAAAAATTAGCTCAAACATTCATCAAAATGACCCATTTTTTTAACACAAGTATCATTTCAAATTTTATTATAGTTTTAATACAGTCAGTTAAAAAGTGCATGTCAATATGCATTTGAAGTTATCCTCCGAAATTATGAATTATTAAGTTTATTTGCAGCAATTAAGTACCGATTGTGATAATATTGAAAAACAAAAATTGTGATTTTTTATACAAATCGTTTGCACAATATATTTTATTTGCGCAGGCATCCCTTTTTCAAGGGCGCCAGCCTCTCGAAAACTTTTATTAGGGTAGTATTTTTATTAGGATAGTAGGGTAGTGCTTGGGTAATTTTTCACCAAAGCTAAAGAAATTCATTGAGGAATAAGACATTGTTGAAAAGAAAAGTTTATTTTCTTTTTCTAAAATTAAACTTTTGATCAATTAGATAATACTAACAATCTAATTGATTACGATGCGTTCTCACGAATCAAATGTAACTGACCGATTATAGTCGATCAACAAAAGTGAAATGATATTTCTAATGAGAACCTCTTTTTCAATAAAGTTGATCAAGAAAAGATTGACTCAGTCAAACTTTATCGTTCAAGTGTACCATTTGTTGTCAAGTTGATACTTGCTTTGAAACGTGTAAACGTGTAAAATTCAGTCACCCATATATTTGTTATATGTTTTTATCATTTTATAATAATTGTTTTTTATGTCTTTTGTTTTAAATTTAAAAAATAGTAGCTACAACTGTTATTTTAATTGAACCAATTTCTATTGAAATATATGAAAAAAAAAATGATTTAAGTCTTTTTAAGACCAACTGTAATCGGTCAACTTCCTCACCTGCTTGAAGCTTTTTAATTGTTATTCCGTCATTATTTTGTCTCCCTTGAAAATTTAAGGTTTATGGCTGTAGCAACAAGAAGTTGACAAACACAAGCTTTAATTAAACTGAGACATTTAGATTCGAATGTTTATAATGTAAATATACAGTTTACGAAATAAACAAGCATTCAAAATAAGCAAACTGTACATACACAGAACACAAATGTATTTCTTGATGCACATAAAAAATGGTCATGCATATTCTGGCTTGAAATGGCAAAAAATTGACTCTTTTGTGTGTTATTTGAAAGAAGTTTTGGATACAGAGTGCTGACAACATACCCTTTATTATTAAAAATAAAATTGTTAAGAAATTTTCGATTACGATGTTTTAAAAATTGTTAATGATAAGAGTGTCGATATATGGGGTATATGTATCCAAACATTGGACACACTCCAGAAAAAAAAATACTAAAAAATGTTATTGTTTATACAATATTTGTTCGATATCCTTTCATAATATTGGTTATTTCATGTATTATTAGAGGGTAAAATCTTATCAAAATATTATTTTAAGATGGAAAAATAAAGTTTTTTTTTTTTTTTCAAAAATTGATAATAGAAATTATTTTTATACGATACAGAATTTGTAGTAAATTTAATAAAATAAATATTGTAAGAAATTTCTACTAAAAAAAACATTGTTATATGATGTTTATCTTTTATATGAGGGTATTCATTCATTCGATAAAAACAAATAAGTTTGTTTTTATAAATTAACCATCGATTCTCGTTTTCTTCGTTAAATGACTTATTTTAAAGTGGTGAATTGGTGAAAGTTGACTACACTAAATGATAAAAAATATGAACACGAATAAAAAATTATTATTTAAGTATCCTATATATTCTTGGTGTTTTTTCTGTCTACTAGTTTTTTTACTACGTCCCAATATTGAATTTGATCTAGATATATTATTTTAGTCTAAAGATGGTAACATTAGAAAATATTGATCGTACAAAAAAATTTTTGTATGGGTGCTATTAGACCCGCCTAATTAGTTCATTTGCGTTTGTCCGCTAGTCTGTCATCAAGATAATTCAAAAACGAAAAAAGATAGTGAACTGAATTTTTGGGGGTGTGTTCTAGACCTAAAAGTAAAATTAAGTTTGTGAATTTGCAACATTGCTCCATTAGGTCGATTCGTTTAACCTAACTTTTGAACCAGAAAAGATAGAAGAAAACTTCAAATACAAAAAATATTTTTTATTCAAACAGATCTATATGATGTTTATAATTACGCTCGACAAAAAGAAATTATTTATACGTACAACTACGAATTGCCACTTGATTGATCTCGAATTTGAAGATGCGTGCAGAACCAATAAATACGCACGGGCTTGCACATTATTTTTTTTCCTGCCACGAATAACAGTTATGCAGAGAAGGTCGTGAATGGATGCCAAAGTTTATATTTATTTTCCCATTTTGTGACATATTCTTTGTAAAATTCAAGTTCTTCTAAACAAGTGGGTAATATAATATCAAAACCTACGGAGCTTAAAGAAAATGTTACCAAAAATGGATTTATAATAAACACATATTAAGTTGAATTCTTGGAAAATAGAAATATTGACAAAAATGAGGTCTGGATCGAATGTTTCTAAACAAGAAAGCTAGTATACCAGAATACATATTGCAAACATAGTGTGTGCAGATAATGCACTTGACAAAAGGACAAAAGACAAAATGATGAACAAAATAAGAAAAATTATCGAAAACATTTCTGAACCACCAATTTCTGGAATATATTGTTATGAAAAACATATATAAAAATAATATTATTAACACTGTTTGGTTACCATTATTTATTAATATAAAAAAATATCATATACTAACGTACAAATTTGGTCTAAAAAAAAAAATTATTTACTTAGTTGTACATGGAAATTGTTATTTTAAGTTTTTAACAAATTGGATCCTGAATATTTTCTGAAACATTATAAATAAGGCTATTTATCTCTTGATTAATGATTTTGTTGGTAACGAATGATGCTATGCGTTTTTCCTAGTCCATTTCGGCTTATTGGGCTTAGAGATGAGTTCAAGTAGACTAATAAAGGCCACTCATATTTACAGTGGGTCTTATTAGATGAATGACTAAATCTTAGAAAAAACGAAAAATATAAATTAATATGATTCTAAGTACAAATTAATTCATTTGTCGTGTGTACAGTTTCTTATGTCCAACTTAAACAAGAATTTGTATGATAAGATAACAATTGAAAGGATTTTAGTTCATCAAAAATTTATAATAACTATGCAATTATTATCGGTTCATTGACAAATCGTTCGCTCCTCATATGCTAAAGTCACTAGCGACTTCAAATTTACTTTTTTGAGGATAAACCGATTAAAATCATCCTATACGATAAGAAATTTTTTCAAAAAATTATTTAGGCCTAAAATTTTGAATGTGAACCGCATTATTTTCAAGGCTTTATATGTCAGACTAAGGATGCAAAGCTAAATAATCAACGAAAACTAATTCTAAAACAATTTGTTTTTAAAAAATTAATAATATGTACACATTCTATACATCTTTCATCTATCAATAGCATTTACTGTCCCTCAAAATGTACAATTTTATTACTCCATCTTTCAAGTGATTGACATATACTTCTGTTTTGCAGTAAGGAGTTCATGAAGAAGCATCCTATGGTCATCCGTCATCTTAGCTCTAAGACCAGTCTATTATCAGCTTAGTTTTATAATAGTTACATTGACATCCGTGAGCTTGTTTTCTCTCGGATCTTTGAAAAACATTTCCATTGCCATTGAAAAGATCTTTATTTTGTATGTTGCTTTTGGGTAAATGTGAATTCCTAACAACCGCATGTTAGGATAAGGTTAAGACTGAAAGTGAATAGTTTGGGCTTCAATATTAATGAAATATTTGTGTGTGTTGTATGAGTTTTAAAAACAAAATTTCTATCAATCGGTATAAATTTGTAACAACTTTATTAATCAACATTAATCAACATCGAAATTTATTAATAGAAGAAATTTTTATTCAAAACTTTGTAAATGATTACTCGACAGATGATTGAATTTCATTGTTGGGACTATTTTTAATTAACATTCATAAAATACTATAAATATCCAATCTATATAGTTATAAATGTATCCATGTATAATAATAATATGTATTGTTATTATTACCTATATATGTTTATTAGCCAAATTGGAGCTAAAATTGTGGAAAACTCAAACATTTAACGAAAAAATATGTTTTAAACGAAGATTGTTTGTATCAAAAAATAATTTTTTTTTGTGTTTATAGTTTTCTTCTATCTTTTGTAGTTTAAACGTTGGATCAAGGATCCATTAGACCAAATGGGCTTATTTTGTTCATTCAGGATCTAAAAAATTCCCTGATTATGTTTAGAATATGTCACCAAAATTCCACTCGCTATATATTTTTGTTTTTTAATTAGACGAACGGACAGACAGCCGGAAATAATTAGGTGTTCCTATGAACACCTATACCAAAATTTTGTTTGTGCAATCATTATTAGGTAGCGTTTCAACCTTAGACTAAAATTAATACACTCTGAAATTTACGTTGAATGTAAAAAGTAATAAATTGAACAAGTTGTTAAAAAAGTTTCAAATTTGTTATGATATTAGTTGAAAATTTTAGTTTTGAAAATTTCTAGTTTTTTAACATTCAATTTTATTGAAAAATTTTATAAAAAATAAACTTTATACAGTACTGGTAATCTTTTTCATATAAATATGTTTGGATGTTTTCCATATTCCTTGAAGAATGTTAGTTTCCAATGCGAACAGGATTCATTTAGTTGCGAGGTTTAAAATTTAAATAAATAAAAATTAAAAATGTACCACACTTTACAAAAATATTATGTTTAATATGTCTTGAGCCATGTTCGTCTAAAGTTAAAGTAATTTTACCAAATGAGTCAGCAAATGAAAATTGAAAATAAATTAATATGCAGAGATTAAAAACGAATTGTCTGAACTGTACCTTCAACCTTTTGATAATCGTTTTTGTAAACGTTGATTAGCTTCTATTTCGATCATTTTTTGATCTCTGCATCTGCTCATTTTTTGTAACCGTTAATCGTTCAATTTCGTTATACGCTTAAACTTTCCAAATCCATTTTCTTATTTTTAAAGATATAAGTAATACAATTTTTCTGAAAAGACTTGCATTAATAACATGAAATAACGATTAAATTCCCTCTAAATTACAAATTTTTGTATAATGCAACATAATTTGAACTTTGTATAAAAAAAAAATATGTCCAAATGTGCTTATTATTCTTTGGAAGCATGATAGGAAGCTGGGTATGGGGATTATGAACTTGGTAAAAACATATTAAACCGATATATTATAACTGTAACAGAAATAGAACAGAAATAAAATAATATTGAAACCAACATGTAATATTATATTGTTGTTTCTACCATTTTGTATTTATGATTACTATTATTTTCATAAACCACAATCCTAATATATAGAAATATAAAAAAGAACATTTTAATAACGAGAAATAATTTTTTTTGAATCCTGAAATAGCTTGTCAAAAATAAATGAAAATACCAACAAACTAGTATTAATTTTCATACTTTTTATAATTTTTAACATTGGCAAAAATACATAAAAAACGTTGTTTTATATATCATGATTTAATATAATTTTTTACGTGTTGTCTGAGTTAAAATTAAAGAAAAAATGTTTTAAAGCAAAACACAACAAAAACAAAACTTTAATTTAATTGAGTGTTAACAAAAGTTTCATAATTTGAAAGTCTCAATAAATCCCATTGATTATTTTTATGTTGATGCCAACTGACGCTATATTTTTGTAACCAATTCTTCTTCAATTTACATTTTCAAATTTTGCAAGGTTTGTGGATTGTTTTTTGGTAAAATAGTAGTCTAAAAACGTGGGATTACGTCTCCATACAGTTTCCAACAACAATTCGTTGTGAAATTAAAAATGAACTGAATTCAAAATGAACTGAACTTGTATTAGCCAAATTTACACTTTCAAGTAATTTGTTCAATTCCACTAAATTATCAGATAAATAAAAAGTAGGATAAAATAGAATAGAATCTCATCTTTCCTCTGTATCATTGAATTAAATTTATATATGTTGAGTTATTTAAAAATATTGAATAGTTTATTTGTAGATAAAAATGACATACAATGATATTTTTCGTTTCAAAGCGCGATTGTTTCGTAGTCGAGCTTTATTTTGAAAACTTACCGTTTTTTATTGTAAATTTTTGATCACAGATTAATAAATTTGTTACAAATTTATAATTATTCATTGAATTATTAACTTTCTCGAAAAACTATAGTTATTTTTAACACAAATTAAACTATACCATGTATTGCGGTCAAAAATTTTTGCCAACCGGTTTAATAAAGTATTGTCACACATTTCAGTTATTGATTTATTCATTTCATGCACACACATACAGAATCAATACAATTACTTTTTTTTTTTTGATATCGTTATTGTCAATGCTTGTGTGTTATTAAATTTTATTGAAAATATTGACTTTTATTACTTTTACTATTTGCAATATGTGATGAGTATATACTTCACTACACATTCGATCAAACGTTGAAAGTTGAAACACATGTGTTGGAAGTTATCAAATTTATTACTTATTGTTAATATTATAGTAACTAAACAAGTGCTCTAGCAATGAGTTTACTGTAATCATATATTCGGTTATTTGTAAAATAATATCGAAATTAGCTAATTGTTCAGTTATTTTCTCTTTTTTGAACTTCGTTAAAATTTTTAATTTTTTGAAGGGTCATTAATGTTGTTATAGGACTGTATGGCAATATATGTAAGTATATACTTTTCATTGACCAAATTATCATCGCTCCTAAAAAATGTATTTAGTAAATAGGGTACTTTCGGTAGTGAAACATAAGGCATGAAATTTGGCAAAAATTAAAATTTATGTAGATATACTCATAAATATTCTAAATTTGAGTCATAAAATCACATAAATCATATATAATCTTAAAATTAAAATTCGATATTTTTATCGTTATATCATGCAACCTAATATACAAGGCAAAACGGCATTTCGTCAAAATTATTCGTTGTCTTTGTCAGCACAATCAATGAGCATTTATATTAATAAGTACAAAAATATTTGAAAGAGTTTGGTTTTGTTTTTTATCAATGTGTTGTTATGTATGATTTAAATTCGCCAGTTTATCTAAAATTGCATTGAATTAAATCTTGGAGTTTATCATTTCATTGCAAATATTTACCAAGATGTTCAAGCTTTAAGAAAAAATAATTTTTTATAGAAAATATTGTTTCTGCATACATACTTTTTCATAAATTTTTCATAAAAGTGTTTTACTGCAATTATAATATTTACAGAAGAATTTGAGGTTTAATTACTTCTGGCCTATATGATTACAAATTTTACGCCCTTAAATTGAGTCGCCAAGATAATCAAATTTAATAAATAATGTTATTAAAATTTATTAAGTTATAAAAAATAAATTTTACTTCCGGTATAATTTCTGTAAATGTAATATTTCAAATATGTGTTACGGAAAAAATTTTAATTAAATTTTCCTTATAATTTTTACTTTAATACGATTCTTCAAATGAACATTAACATTATCCTTACCTCTTCTGTCCATTACATGAACAGAAGGCAAATTAAAATATCAAATTTTGAATATAAAATAGTCGGTAGAACTGGGGACCGGACTAAATTTTTTTTATTACTACAATTGAAATGTCTATCTACTTCACGAACATCGATCTGAAGTTATTTTATTTTAAATATTTAAAAATAATTAAGATTTGAGCATATGAAATTCCTAATTGAACAAACAGGAAAGAAAATATAAACGTATGACGTCAACTGTTAGCATCTCCATATAAATGCCATGTTAAACATCGTATTCAAGAAAGAGATGGAGATGAAAAATATCTGATAGCTTAAATCTTCTTTGTTTTTGAATCATTTTAAATTTAACTTTCAAGTTTTTTTATGAAATTGTCACTTGTTTTACATTTTGAAGTGACATATAGCAAATTTAGAAATCTATTATCAAGTGTACACATGAAGCCTGGTGTACAGAATGCTGTTTTGCCCTCTGAATTACTTGCTTGATTTTGTATGACAGCTTCTATGCGTTGTTCACTTCACACGATGTAAGATTTTTATACTCAGCCGAATAGCGATAGTTACGGCAAACAAAGCCCTTTGATTATATTTTTTAATATAAAAATGCATGAAAATAAATTTAAATATATGTAAATGCAAGCATTTAATAAGTTAACATGAAAAACTATTCAAGTAAAAAGTACGGAAAATAGGACATATATCGCCAAATTATAGCAAGCGCACATGCAACAGAACCAGCGATGTCATTTATGATAGCTGCCACCATTGCATCCCGCAAATAATTCATAGGACGAACCAACATTTTGTGAGCCAGGCTTAAATTAGTTTCTCTATTTTGACGCTAAATATTATATTATATATAAATATCATATAATTACAAATTATAAAGAATGCATATAGTAAAATCTATCAAAGATAAGATATTTTTAGAACACTATTAGTAAGACTTCGACGCTTAACTGGTATTCAGATATTCAAAGGTAACAAAAACATATCAACCCGCATTCTATTTATAAAATCAAATAGATACCTAAATGGATATCCATTATCTGTAAAATTAATGACTAAATTATTTTCATTAAATAAACATTAAATAAAAAAATGTTTATATATACAACATTATTTATGTAAAATATAATTATTACTCTAGTTTCTTGTTATAACAACTGAAAACAATAAACTTTCCGCACTCAAACTAAATTGCTTAAACTCAAAACATATAATTCTATATAACGCCTACAGTGTTTTTAGAACGAAAACTTTCCTAAACGATTATAACAGCTAATACATACACTTTGTATGAATATTATGACTTATTATCGTGGTTCATTATTAACTCAGGTTTCCTATAATGAAATGGTTTAAAATACTGATTCATATGCATTTAAATCATTAGGAGCATTATATTAAAATTATTTACGATATTCAAATTCAAATCTTACACTGCCCTTAGAAACGTTTAAATCACAAGCTTAGTTTACAGGTGAAAATATTTTTGTTGTAATAGCAGTAAGCCGAAGCCAAACAAATAGACCCTTTTTACTATATTACTTTGATTAGGTTTCTCATTTATATAAAAGAGCACTATATTTTGATAGAGACCTCTACAATAAAGACAATTGCTAATGGATTGTAATATACATTGTATTTTTTTGAATTTTCGCTTACAAATAATTCAAAAATTATTATCTTAATGTTATGAAAAAAATTGATATGGACAATCTTGATATGAAACGAAAGTCATCTGAAAGACTTTTGCTTGAAAAAATATTTTTAAGCAAAAATCATAATTTTTTTTATATTTAGAAATATTTGTTCTAGAAAATCTATTTGATATGCCCTCGGTTTTTATGCCCATATTGTGCATACCAAACAAAAAATGTATGTACATTGTAAATTGCATTAGAGATTGTTTTCATTATAGAACCTATAGAGGTCTCAATCAATAACATAAGCGATTAAGTACCCCAGTTTCTTGCTTATTCAAAGTAGATTTGTACTATACCACCCCATCGCATCTATTTACATTAATTTTGGTTCGAACGATTGAAATCGAATCCGCAACACAAGTATACGAGTACTACATACAACAATCGGAGAATGTTAATATTCATTGAATATTGTTTTTTTTTTGCGCTATTGGGCATTCCAACACATTGAAGCATACAGGAAAATAATATTACAAGACAATAAATTATTGGTTTCCTTTCAAAAAAATTTGTTTTAAGAATCATTGTTTTATTCGAAAACTGATTCTGGTCGATAAAGGGCATATAGTTTAAACAAAATTGATTAAAAGCGTGCGACTATTTTTAAATTTTTAGGCAACTGACGCTGTTAAATTTTTAACCCATTTCCAACATAAAAAAAAACAAATGTTGCCTTCAATTAACTCTTAATTGAAAATTATTGAAGTATATAGATTTGAATTGTTGCTTCTAAGAAACATAAGTATTATAAGCATAAATTACGAACTCCAATATTAATTTTTGGATAAAAACGGAGCTATATACCTGACTAAATACTATTTTAATATACCCCATTTTACTATATATTTATTATACGGTAATTACTATTGAACACTCGTTTATAATAATTATAAGTGATGTTCTTTAGATTCCATCTCTGGAATTTTATTTAACGGCTTCTCCATAAGTTGAAAATGTGGAACATACATTTTAAATAGCAATATTTATTTTTTAGATTATGTGGACTACAAAGGATAATTAGGTCACGAAACTTCGCAGTAACTTGGTTTTCATGAATTAAAATCATTTGATTTGAAAAAAATTTTCTAAACGGGGTGACCATTCTGTACCATATAATAAAATATAATTGGATATTTTCAATTAACTATAGTTATGGTTGCTACTAGACAACTTCATAGTATCCATAATGTCGGACAAAGTAATATGTATGTTATTTTATCAAAACAAAATATACAATAGCAAGCATATATATATATATATATATATATATATATATATATATATATATATATATATATATATATATATATATATATATATATATATATATATATATATATATATATATATATATATACATTCTATTCTCGTGTAATATATAAAATACAGTGTTTGTAATCAAACTCCTCCGAAACCGCTTCACCGATTTTTATGAAATTATTATTTCTGTATATTCGGTAGGTCTGAGAATAGAAATCTTTTATACCCGTAAGTGATAAGAGTGGCACACCCAAAATTTTTGTTTATTTTTTTTTAAGCAAAATTATTTCTTTGTTTTATGCTTTGCCATTAATTGGTAAAGCATTAGATAGATAGATAAATTATTTTTAGAATTAAAAATTATATTTATAAGTTATATATTAGATATAATTTATATGGCACAAAAATTTTGTCGGATATCCTAGTGTATATATATATATATATATAATATATACGTATGTCCATATAGGCATATGTATACCGGTTGTCAATATGTATGCGCTCCAAATAAAAAATATATAATTAATACGTATAGCTCTGATGGTATGTACACAGAATAAGCGGGGCTAGATTTTGTCCCGGCTATTATTTGCTTAGTTTATATACTTTTTTTTTAAATATTTATTTTATATGTATAATTTGATATTTTGAATGTGTATTCTTGATTATTTTTGTTTTGTATAATAGAAATATTTTGTGAGTATATTTAAAAATACACAAGCAAAACATAATGTGCTTTATTTCAACATTGACTATCATTTTGTACTTTCAAAATATAATTATATCAAAATTGGGAAAAAAATATAAATTACATGACTGTCCTAAGCTGCGTGAATGAATTGTCCTAAAATTATACTAGAATTAATCCCGATTTACGTAAATTTATAACACAACAAACTTTTGAAATTTTGAACAACAAAAAATATCTATGTAAGACACATATGAACGTTTTATCTTATTATGGAGTCCAGGTTTTGCGAAACAATCTTTAGAAATCTGTAAATTTTACCTTAATTTAAATGTTTAATTTGAGGTATAACCCGTTAAACGATGTAATGACTAACGCCGTTACAACGGAGGTAATGAACCATGTTTTAAACAATCATTTAAACAATTTGTCATTGTTATGAAAAACTTTTAATTCTACAATTCTAAAACTATTTCTATTAAGGAGTATTAGCTATATCCACATCAGAATTTTGATAAAAAAGTTCATGCTTCATGTCGATAGTTCTCGACATGAACATTATAATTATATAATTACTGCCCCACTTTTTTTTCTTCAGTCTGTATATAAATATAATACACAATATATATAGTTCACAGTTTCATAATTTGCTTTATAAAATAAACAAATAAATATAAACATAAAACCAAGTTGTCTTTTTCACTTTATACAAAAATAATATAATTAGGAGTTGTAATAAGGTAAAATACATAAAAAAACTATCGTGTTGTGTTCCTAACAAATACAGTCTGAGCAAATAACAATCATTTGTCTTTGTATAGGATTATATTTAAAATTAAAGAGAAAAAATAAGTAGAATCCTAGCCGAGTGCAATTGTGTTTTTTTCTCGGAATCCAGTAATAGTGGATGAATTTCAATATTCTATGATTTTTGTAATTCCTTATAATTTTAAATAAAAATTTGTTTCTCCAAGGATTTCTATTAAAAATAACGTTATTTCTTATACTAGATTTGATTGATTTTTCGACGATAACTTCCTTAATCTTAATTGCTATTTAATCGAATTAAAAATCATTTTGCCGAAAATTTTGGTTTAAAAAATAATTTTTAAACTTAATAGGATTTTTTCTGAACTGAAAACTTCAAAAAAATTAAACTTTTAGGATATATTTTTGGCACTTAAATATAATAATCTGAACATGCTTTGCGATAATTTTGAATATTTGGGAGGGGGGACCATTTTGGACAATTGTAAAATGATAAATTTTCGAAATATTCATGAATATTTCAAATCATGAATTTTTTTGTGTTATATTGGAATTTTTAATCACCGATAACTCAAAAAGTATTCTCTTTAAAAAACTTCAGAGGAAATTTTTTCTTAAAATTACTTGTTTTATCGGTTTCAGTTGGTATTTGTGGGATTTCAATCTCTTTTCAAAATCGCAGATTTTTTTAATTGGTAAACTTTTTAATATAGGATATTGGGAATTTAACAAAAAAAAAATCATTCCAATCCATTCACTATAACTGGGTTCCCTCATTTAGCAGTTTTAACAACTTTCACTCGACTAACAAGCGTTGTTTGAACGAAACCCAATGTTTGTACTTACCACACATGTTGCGTGGAAATATATTAGATAATATAAAATTATTTGATTTAAAACGGCTCTATCGGGAACCGTACATGGAGTCCAAATGATCGAGACTAAACTCTACTAAAAATTTATTGATGAATAACATGAATATTTCATGCAAACAAATTTACAGGTGAGCTGTAGAAAAATCCATCAATCTCTTCCGAGTTACTTATAATAAAATATGTAGGACAATCTTTCGAATTCATTGTTAAATAAATGGAGAAGGCTGAAACAAACCAATGATGTAAAGAATAAATCAATCGAACAGTAATAAAAATCATAAATTGCTACAAATATTATTGGACAATATTTTAAAAGTTTTGGTTAAATCACAAAAAACTGTATATTCATGTTTTATACTTTAACCAATGAAATAACTAAATGAAACTACTCGTTATGAAACTCAATCCGTATATAACATTTATAAACTTATATACGGATAATTACTGCAGGTAGTCAGTTTAATAACCACGAAAAAAAAATTTAGTATTGCCCTGAGTAGTATTTACCAAACTTTTATGCCGGGTAGCTACTCGTTTTATCCGATATTCTTTCTTGTTCTAAAAGTAACCTTAAACATTAATTTTAATAAAAGTGTTTTTCATCACTTTTGAGTTTTCTAAGGTAAGGTAAGCTCTAAAAAAACCAAAACTAACATTTAATAGATAACTCGAACCGATTTCAAGCAATTTCTCAAAAATTAGTCGATCAATCGCAAAATAAGTATTAATTTCTGCTTTGGAGAGTTCATTTTCCAAATCTACGAAATTAATAAAATTATAAAAAAAAGAAAACGAGAAAGTGGTGTTCGAATACTATAAGTAAATTTATTTTCCTATCCAATATTTCATATTCGTAATTATTTAATTCAGACTTATATATACTTTATAACAAAAAACTTTATGTCATTTTTATCAAGCTAATCAGCAAGTATGTTGGAATATTCATGACTTAAAATCTATATACATCTTAATCGTAAAAAATTTACGAAATGATAAACCCTAAAGTTTTATGCATAGTGCCCGTGATACTCCTACCCTGCTTAGAGAACACTAGACTATGGTCCAATTAGCGTTAACGAGAACCGCTTATAAAAGATACTACAATAAAGTATGATTTTTTAAAGCTGAGGAAACACATTATAACATGTATAGTTGAGTAAAAGAACCCGTTTCTATCTTTCTTCAAAAATTATGCTAATTACAAAATTAAAACATCCAAAAACATGTGCTGGGGATCAATATTTTTTTAAGTGGTAAAATAAACAAATAACGTTCTTTTACTAATAAATATTTAAACAGTCTATGATAAAATATTTCTAACAAAAACTTTATTTTTGAAATATGTTTTGTATTTAAGCTTACTTTTTTTATGCCTAGAACACTGTACAACGGTATCTTTTTTCGTTTTTTATGTATCGAGATTAAAGATGAAATGGACTAATTAAGAGATTTTACAAGTCCCTATATTAAAATTTGGTTACTATTTTAAATATGTTTAATCTTTACAAAATTTAGACAGTAATTATTTTACGCTAATGTAATAATTCATAAATATGCAAGGTATAAAAAGAAAATATATTTCTTTTGCATTCCCTGCCTGTATAAAATTATAAGAATCGAGAAATTCACTACTACACAGCAACCGCCAGATGAGACTTTGTACTTAATTAACTGCATGGAATTATTATCATAACAGAATAATTTTTCGTTTCTCAAACACATACAAAAATATACTCACACACACATATATAAAAAAAAACATTTAAAATAAAAGAAATATCACTTTTTCATGTGGATATTTTTTGTGCTTTTTTTTATCTATTTTCTTGTGTTTTTTTATACATGTTTTATGTTTGTTATATCCTGCGGCATGCGAGTATATTTTTCTTTTTAAGTGACCGTCATGTCAGGTGTCTCATGTTTAACCTCTCCATTCGATTCAACTCGACACATGTAATTTTCACACAAGCGTATACAAACGGAGTCTTCACTGAGTGAAGCTTGTTGAAAATTAGTTGTATATATGCATAGTTTTATTTTTCAAATAGTTATATTTTCGTAGAAATACATTTCTCGTTTCCTCAATACCCTTCACAATCCTTTTTATGAATTTTCTGACATTGTAATTTTCATCCCGCTATAAAAGTTTTTGTTGATACAATCTATTGTCATATGTCATTAAAAACTTGTTAAACTGGAAATTGTATTTATTACTATGTGTATATTTTGCACGAGTCAGGTCATGAAAAATCTACGATCAAATGAAATTTCGATAAATGGCATAAGAAATAAAATTGGGTATTACTATTTGATAAATGGTAATGTAATTCATCACTTTAAAGCAATTTTTTTCTGTAGTAGTTGGAAAAATTACGAACTAAACTAAAATATACTTACATCGTAAATTGTTCAGTAAATAAAGTATTTTAGCCCTTTGTTGCCAATGGAATACATATGCTCAAACAAAAATGCCCCAATCATATATTTTTCTTCGAAATTAAGAAAATATGTAAATATTTAAAAGAAAAAAAAATGTTTATAGTAATTCCTTTAATAGGACTCAAAATAAAATAATAAAGTTGTTTGTTTTAAGACTTATTTTTATGTAAATTGGGACCTGTGACCTGTGATAAGTTAGAATATAATTACTATAATTATTTGAGAAAATTGTCTGATATTATTCGGTTACACGGCTGATCAATTCGTGATCAAATAATTTACATAATAACCGTGATTTGTGTAATTACACATGTGCGCAAGCATTGGTCTGTACGCGTTACTTCAGTTTTTAATTTTATGGCATTTTCAAGGGTGATATTTGGGAAAAATGTAAATGAGCGTACTAAGCCTCCCTTCAATTGATTGAAAAATCCTTCAAACTAGTTCAGAATAACTTTACGCAAATAATTTGCTGATATCGAAATATAATAGCCATGTTTCAAAACTCATACCGTCTCGCCGGCCATCCCAATATGACGTCGTCAGAATATGGTATTTTACAATGTTAATATACAATATTGATGACATCATATCCGGATGGCCTGCGAGTCCTATGTGTTTTGGAACATGGCTATTTCTACTTCTATGATAAAATTTGACAATTTATTAAGTCAATGAAAGACTTTAAAGAGTTAAATACCTTATAGCCTTTCAAACGCTGTTCAATTAGAGGTGATTCGATAGGAATAGTTATTTTAAATATACGTATTAATATTTCTCAACGCAATATATTTTAAAATAAAATACTAGTTTTCTACCTTTTCTTTGAAACACTAGTTTTAATTTTCCAATGGATGTCTTTGAAATAATAGCTTTATTCGAATGAATATGATAAAAGTCCTTTAAGAATAGTACCTATAATGATTGTCCACAGAAACACTTTTAAAGGGGAAGCCAATATTAAAATACATATTCTAAACTATAAAAACTTACGTAATGACTGAATTATTATAATTATATTTGTGAATATAAAATTTTTTTGTGTTGTTGTATTTTTTAGAAACATAAATTTTAATATTGGCTTCCACTTAATATTTTAAAAGATAAATCAAAATTGGCAGATTGAATTACTTTTAAGAAGAATTGAATCAGAATACTGAAACACCTCAATTATGTAAAAATCTTTCAATTTTCGAGCCCAAATAACCCAAAAAATACTTATCAAAATATTTTAAAATTTGGTATTTTTTGAAATATTTGAGCGCGATACTTGAAAGACACAATGTATATTACCTAATTTAAGTCAACGCAGGCTTGTTAGAAGCTCATATTCAATACAAATTCAATTAATTATATATGATAATACCAAAAGCTATACACAATTCACACACAAATTTTAACATAATTATATCAAAAAATGAATGAATTGAGTAATCTCAACGGCATCTATTAAAAATTAATGAAAACTTGCAATATTTATGTAAATTTGTATTTAACAATAAAAGTTTTTTTTTTTTTTATATTTAATTGCGGCATTGTTTCAGAAAAAAATCTTCGTTTATATTACGACATAAAAATTTTAAGATAAGTGTAATAAAAATATAATATGGAAAACACCCTATTAGCATATTAGTATGGTATTACAAAAATAAAATGTCAGTCCATTTCGAAACACCTTTATATTTTATACACGTTATACTGCAGTATAAAAATCTTTTCATCCTCTACAACATAACAGAAGGTATATATAATTGATGGAAGGAAAACGGATAGCTAGATAGTTTTGGTAACAATATTTACCTTTAAGCGAAAACAATTCATGAAACTTATATTATTATACGATCCTTAAATTAGTTGGAATGGTTTTGTTTCTGTCTAGAATAAAATAACACTTATTAATTTACTAATCAATGTACGGATGATTCATTATGAAAACGTGTTTTTTCTCGAATTGTACACTTGTTATTCTACTGTTACTGACGTTATAGAAAAATTTTAACACTAGAACTGGTAATATACTGTATAGAATTTAGAATAAGTGGAACTAATAGAAATGCCTCATTTTTTTAATATAAAAATTTTTACTATTGTTTGTAGATTTCTAGTGATTGAATCGATTCGTGATTTCATTTTAAAAAAATATCAAAAAAATAACATTCAAATATTAATTCCAATTGTCAGTTATTAAGAAATTTCAAACTTATCTATTTTTATTTAATATAGTATATTTTATTAATAAAAAATGAAAGAAATGGTCTAAGTGCGACCATTAATGGTCTAGGTCTACACGACGCACTTCCCAATAAGAAGAATAAAGAAACAATGAGTAGTTTAGTATTACGAATATGAGTATTTATTGTCTTTTTTTCAGTTTCTTTTTTATCCATAATGAAAAACGGTTGGACCATTTTTTCAAAATAGAAATTCTGTTTTAAGTTATTACGTGTCGAATGAAAATGGTTCCAAACCTTTATCATTATTTGTTCTGGAGATAATTGAGACGATAATAAAACGAAAGCACAGACATACATACATACATGCACACTTTAAGCACGATGATTCTCCGGAATGACCGGCCTGCCCTGGAGTTGCTGAAGATACGGAGCACGTCTTCTTTGTATGTCCTCGTTTCGATCCATAGCGTGAAGAGTTGGAAAGGATCCTAAACCAGAGAATGTAACCAGATTCACTAGTTGAAGTTATGTTACCATCAGAGGCTGCCTGGAACGCTACCAACACGTTTATAATAGAAGTCCTCACAGACTTGCGTTCCATCGAAAGAGGAAGATAAAATGACAGAAGATAGAAGGAAGGAAGATAACACCTTAGCCACCAGAAGAAAGAGCAATAGCTAGATCCTCCCCTCACGAAGTAATGCCTGACGGCGGTTTCCGTGGGAATTTCACAAATAACTCAAAAAAATTTTCTATTTTAGTTTACCCTTTATCAGTGCCTGCCTTCCTGTTATCAAATCTTAAATTTGAATTTAAACCATTTCCCGGTATTTAGACTGGCTCACGTGATGCTGGTTTGCCAGATATATTGCTTACTTCATTTTGTAGCTGTTTAGATTCATATCTTTAGATTGATATTCTAACTAGGACAAACATAATTTTGAAAGCACTTTTACCACCAGGTTATTTCTGTAATTAATTACAATATTATTTATTATAGATGCATGTTTTTAATAAAATATAACACAAAGTAGCATCACATGAGTAATAAATTCTCTCCGAAATACAATGTTATACATTACATATACGTATCATATATAAACAACATTGTGCGTTTACCAAACCTTATGCAAATAATGCTCTCAAAATCATATGATAATTTATTCAAAACATATCATGACTTATTTTTCGTATTTTTTTAATATTACATTGTTAAAATATTTTCAGTTTTTTCTTTATGACTTCATGGGGTAACGTTTTTAACGTTTTTAAATACACACACGCACACATGCACACATATATATATATATATATATATATATATATATATATATATATATATATATATATATATATATATATATATATATATATATATATATATATATGTATATATATATATATATATGTATATATATATATATATATATATATATATATATATTATTTAAGAGCCTTTATACTGTCCACAAAATACATTTGATTGGTTTTTGGAAAATATCTTACAAGTTTTTAAGTTTTTAAAACCCATAAATACTTTTTTTTAAATACATGCGGTTAATAACAGTATAAGCTTTTGATTAATACCGTTTCCATGTTTTCTTACTGCTTTTTTCTGAGACAATACAGAGAAAAATTATCACGCTCTTATGAACGTACATAAGTACGCACACAGAGACATCTATTTAAATACTTTTACATTCGACATTTAGATCTTAAGACGCTGGTTTATCTATTAATTTTAAAAAACAGACCCATTACAATAAAATTATTGCTTAGTAATAAAAACAATTTTACTTTTAATGAAGTATGAAGTATTAGTATTCAATATTAAAAATTTTTTACTTTCAATAAAAATTACTACGTAAATTAAATGGTAGTTTTGATAAAGTGAAAATAACTTCTGACAGTGTTAATTGTTAAAATACCAGTAATACGTCTAACTACTATTGTTTTGCATATGTCCTAACTACCAATTTTTATTTTATCTCTTATGGTATAAAATAAGAGTCATAGATCCAAAGAACCCAATTGACAGATTTTCTTAATTCACGGGCTTAAAGTGATTCTATAAACACATATATCAAATTTTTCTTATTCCCTTCATAATTTTCTATCATTATAAACTTTATACTAAATTTAATATACCCTCATATATTCTACAAATGTTGCGTATAAAAACAATAATAATAGTAATAAAGTAATAATTAAAGTAATTGAACAACTTTACAATCAAACAATTAAGAACAATGAAAAGCGAAAAAAATAAGTAGATATTGTCTTATATAAATACAAAAAAAAAATAAAAAAATATAAAAAAAACACTCAAAACAATTCCATTAATATAATAATAATAGCAAATTTCAATTAACCTGAAACCCTGGTTAATGAAAATAAGTCAATCAGTAAAATAAATGTAAAACCACTTAGTAAATTGAAATGAGAAAGAGAAGAAAGAATATGCAATTTATTTGTTGCTTTTAAAGATGTTCTATGATTTTAACAATGAATGAAGAACCATTTTATAGTATTTTCAAGTTGATTTAACATCATCAGCACACTTTTATGAACGGTTGAGATAATTGATATTTTAGCAAAACACGCGATATACCAATATTATTATATATAGGTAGCTAATTTATTTATTTAATAGTTAAATATTTCCAACATTCTTGTTTCCCACATTATTTTTAACATATAAAAAATAAATTCATAATTTTGACATTTTTTAAGTACAGCACTGGTAGTGATGCGATAGATTATGCATTCACAAATTGGAAAATTTTGTTATACTACGCATACGAGCTAGTACTAGGCTGCGTATTTGGGATCCAGTTATAACGTGTATGCGGGATGTTTTGGTCTTTTATATAATATGAATCCAAACAATTAAAGTAGCAATAAATTTTCTTTCTACACCAATCATTTTTACATCACCTTCCCTAAAAAATACTGTGTACATTTAAACACTATCTACCTTAAAAAATGAATGTATATTTTAAAGAAAAAGTTAATCATCAACTAAAAGTTACTCACCATAGGTAATGTCAACTGTTACTTGTCTTTTCAGTAATAGTTTATTCAAACCAAAAAGTTTTGAAATTTTATCAAAATGTACTAGCCAGATTTGACTATAACTATGTAAAGTATACTATCACTGTGTTGAGGTAGTAAATGTTGATTTTTTGCGAGAAACCGCGGTCTACCAGCTAATAAAAAAACAAATAAGTTATGCAAAATCTTAATTAATAAATTGTAAATATAGAGAAATTTTAAAAAATATTATAATAGTCACTATACGTAATTCTAATATGTAGGCATTAAAAAATAATAAACTAATAGAAATGTAGACTATTATTTAAAAAAGAAAACAATTAATTGCATTTTAAATTGTAAAACACATTTCTCTTCTTACATATGCACCTCAAAGATTCGTATTTAATGTTGCAAAAATATATAGAGTTGAAGTCCCTATTTAAATGAATAGGAACTTCATTTTCTTAAGTGGTCGTGGGACATTTACTGCATTTAGAACTGGAAAAATGTTATCATTTAACTCTCAACAATAAAATGCTATAGGCAGGATTCCAGAGAAGGGAAAAATCTCTAAACAAAATAATTATTTAAATGTAAATGAATAGTTTGTCATTTCATTATTTCACTATAACAGACAAACAAGATATAAAACATATCGGTGCAAAGATCCCAGTGAATCAACTTTTACCAAACTACAGCAGGCATAGTTAACTATTCCTAGAAAAAGTATGTTTACTCACTGTATTTTTAGTAAGAGTTTACTTTGACTGATATTTTTATTAAGAGTTTAATTTATCTAGCTAAAATGAAAACTTACTAGCAATCTACTTCTTCTGTATTGATACGCATATTAATGTATATATTGAATGGTTTAATTGCACACATTAACTACTAATTTCATATATTAACTAAATTTTTACTTTAACTGTAACATATATATTTTCTTATGAAAAAAAGCAGATCAACATGACATTAAACTAATTATTTCAACATTTCGTCCATCAAATTTCATAAATATTAAGAAAGTAAATTAAAAATAATGTTTGTACATTTTCAAAATAAAAGAGGATATTTGATCTTCATTCTAATTTGAATGTCAAGAAAAAATCATCATAATGTAACGATATCCATTTAACTTTACACATTTTTTTCTACACAAAGAATTGATAGTGTCAAAGTGAAAAATATATAAATATTATTCCATTTCAGTTATTTATTCGAATAAAAATTTATTATAGGCGCCCCAAAAATCGAATATCAAATATGTGTGATTCAACATAGACAACTTTGTACGATAGTACCATGCAAAGAATTTCGTTAACGTTCTATTTTTACTTAAGATTAAGAGTAAGTAGATAAACGAGATGAAGGCAGGGGAGAACAGTTTTACAAGATTAATCTTTTAGCCACGTTACGTTAATTTTCATCGAAGATGTGCCGGATATCCGTTTGCGTACCCACGGATATCCACAGTAAAATATAGATCCGTATATATCCGTTTCTTTTCCAGCGGAACAAAAACGGATCTTTTGCATTATTAAGTTGCATTACATATATCAATATATAAGTATGTAGCAATAAAATACTGTATAATCCTATTAAAATAGTTTGTAATTCTTAAAAATTTAATATTTCAATCCTTAGAAATAAATTCAAATTTATTATTATTCAAATAAAATAATACTGCTAAGTGATATCACAAACGACCTGAATCTTTCACACTTGCTTAAAATTATATAATACACTAATTTTATGTTGTATTTTATAATTTTTTTAATCTAAAATAAAAGATTGATAAACAAAATGAATTCTGATAAACAACTCGATACAACATTAAAATCGAATAATTAATGTTTTTAAATAGCTAAACAAATGAACATAGGTAAAAGTGTTTGATTCCACGAATATACTTAGAGCTATATATTACCAACAATTTTAAGCAGTGTTAGCAATGTTCTATTTATTGTTTAAATGCCGTCTAACTAAAAAAGGTAAAAAAAAAAAAGCTTAATAAAATCAAATTTCACTAAACCAGTCCAAGTTCAATAAAACAGAATGTTATTAATCTGATCTCTAACGCACATACTCACCTGTCAATTACGTTTTATTTTTCTGTCATATATTATGTAGGTTTTTGCATGTTTTTAAGGAAATTAAGGATATTATTTTATATGAGAAACTTTTACATTCAACACATTCCAATTTTCTTTATCTTCTCCTTTATGAATAAGTATTCGTCATTTATAAATGTTTAACTGAATACAATAAGCATTTATCCGTAAACAAGGAATCCATTATGCTTATTAAATATAATTGTAAACAGTAGACAAAAGTGACGATATAAATTTATAACTTTCATACCTATATTAAAACATATTATTTATGTGTTACAGGTCTTAGATTTCATTTATTCGAAAAGCTTTTACAAATGTTAGTTTACGTATTAAATATTTAAAAAGAATAAAAACAGGTTTTTTTTTACACCCTGCATAATAAGACTAAGAAAAATCTGGATAATGTTAATTCGGTACATTTTAAAATTATATGAAATTTGAATATTATGATAATAATAGATTCAAAATATCTTATTAAAATATTGCTGTTTGCCAATAAAAATTATCAAAATTTAAAACTTGTTTAGGCGCGCTTGATCTGGGGAGTAAGCTAGTGAATGCGAAAAGTGTGATCGGACAAGGCGAACGGAAGTTGATAGGGAGAAATGAGTTACTGAAGATAGAAAGAGAGAAAGTATAAACAGATTCTTCAAATTTCAAGAATGAGAGATAAAGAAAATCTGTAAATACAAAAAATGTTCATTTTATTAATGCGAACAATCTTTGTTTGAAACATTTTTTCGTTTATTCGAGTAGAAATTAAGCATATATATTCCAAACGATATACACTGCATATATTCTGCATTTGACCTATCTTATAAAAATTGAACAAATTTTCAGTTATTTTATGTGTAATATATAGGACCGTTACTCAAATCTTCCACAAGCACTCAGTCGTTAAAGAAAGCGCTGTAACCCGTTGCTGCAGATTTTTTTATATTTTACACTTTTTGCAAGAAAATTGAAATAAAAAGATGAATTTTTTCAATATATTCTAATAGTTACATCAGCAAATACTCTTGGTTTTGTAATGTCACTCCCGAGAGTGACATGCTTTCATGGTTTCATGTTTTATGGTAATTCCAGACATCTTAGTAGATTAAAAGAATTTTTAGAAGAAATTTTTAAGGTGTATGTAGGCTCTTTATTATCTCACTCAATAAAAATTATAATTTTATCGTCAGAAAGTACAAAGACCGTACAATATCCGAAAACTGGGAGGAATTCAAATTTCTATGAAATATTCGAGACTACTCAATGAACTTCCTAATAAAATTAACTAAATTAGCTAATGGTGGCTTTTCAGATTAGGGTATTATATTATGGCTTTAAAATAAAACCTAAGTGTAAATCTTAATATTGTTTTTTTTTTTTTTTTGGACCACCTACAGAAGGTACAAGAAGGGAGAAGGAAGTCTTTGACTTCTAGATAAAGATGTTTCCGGCTGCAGCCTGGCTTCAACATGTCACTTCGATTCGCTAGTTAAAAAAATTAGTCATTTTCTCAAGAAATATACAATGTATACTACATTATAGTATATTAGAGATTTTGATAGAGGTATCATTTTTTATGTCATTTCCTCTTAAGAAAACACTGACGTATTCATGCGACAACATATGACTCACGGTATTGTATTAGGTATCCAAAAATCGTTATTAATATAATATTATATAAATTCTTATATAATAAACACACATATAATAAATTTACAGACAAAAAATTAAAAATGTTTCGTCTTCAAATATTTGCGTTCTGTGGATACAGCGATTGGTGAATTTCGATTTTATATGTAAACTAGTAACCCATCCTCGCGTCGCTTCGTGATTTATCATGTTTCTTGTTTTAATACATCAATCTTAAAAAATTTCTTAAATGTAGAAAGTATATAAATGATATTTTTGGCACTTGAACCTATTAGGTGGGTTATATAATAAAAACTGAATTGTTCATATTTCAAACCATTTTACTTCGATTAAGAAAACATACTAACATACAAAAAAAGATATAAAAAGATTATAAAAACGAATTTATTGTGTTATTTTGAAGACACTAAGCTAGGTATTTCCCGAGATATGTAGCGGAACCGGAAAAACTTTGCTTTTCCCCTCAATCTTAAGGGAAATTTTGAAAAATTCCATCTTTACATCCGATCAAGTTTTGAGAAGAAGAACATGTATGCAAAATTATACTCGGACTTTAAGTAGTTTCAGCCCTACATTGATTTTGCAAAAAAAATAACCCCTTAGAAATTTACAAACGGAAATTCCTCAAAACACCCGAAAAACCAAAATTTATCAACTCTGTATAATATAAGTTATCATCTGCTTAAAAAATTTTGTGCCAATTTTGAGTGCGATTTTAGTATTAGGTATATTTTTTTTATATTTTTTTGGCTTATACATTAAAGTATTCTCTTTTATAACCAATAATAATAAATATTTAATTTTATTGAAAAGTTATGTAAATAATAATAAAAAAATATAATGCTAATAATAACAAAACAAAACAAAAAAAGTTATTTTTACCACAAAAATCTACACATATATGTTTTAAATTAATATAGAGTATTATATAGTATCTCCATTCAGAAACATGAACGTAAAAATAAGCCCAAGTCCAAAAACATTATGTAACGCATAAAAGGATTAAAATTAAAAAAATTATATTCAGTTTCTTTGATAAAGAAACCTACCCAATAATATTTTTTACTGTAATACCTATTCGAGCCATGCACGCCTGAAAAGATGTTTTTTTTTCTTTTCAACATTAGGATTATTTTTACATCTTAAGCAAGAAAACAGAACAAAGTTTACATGTTCCGTAGTCATAAATTTCTAGAACTCCGCACTGTAATAATACAGGTCTTATCTATTAATCACAAGTGTCTTTTAATATTATAAATCTTATAAGCCCATGCAAATTTTCTTATACATTTTTTTTTCAAGCAAAATTTCTTATCTTATTTAATGAATTTTTTGTTTAGATTACATTGCACAAGCTACTTGGTACAAGATGGGTGAGCTTGACCCGCCTTAAGGATTATATTTTACTTTCGGTATAGGATATTTTTTTAATTTTCGTAGTTCTCGTTTCGTAGATCTGGTTTATTATTTAGCCGAAATTGTCTGTTAAATTCTTGCAAGGATACGTTTAGCATCGAAATTTCTGTCAAATATTTGGTATTCTGCTATGAACTAGGGATAACCAATCTTGACAGTAGAGTCAAAAAAATTTACACCAAACATTCATTTTATCCTGTAAAGTGTTACGGAAGATAAGAAACTATGTATGTATCTAGACACCATGTAATTTCAGAATCAATAAGACTCACTTCTCAGTTTTTATGTGTATTGTTTAATTTGGTTTAATAATCACTGTTTTTAATATTAATGTATTTTACCTAAAACCGATTGAATATAATACAATTAAATTTATGATATGGGTGGATCCGGTCACTTGGCTCGAATCCATGCAGAATAGTGTGATTAATTCAGCTACCTCGATAATTTAAATTGATCAACTGTCGCTACCTGGAAACACAAACTTCCCAGTCTTAATAGCCAAATGTTTAAAGATCAGCGCTTTTATTCGCCAAGCCACTAAGGCTCTTTGTATTGAAATTACATAAGCCAATCAAATATTAAATGGCTAACGGTGATAAATACTTTTTATTCGTAATTACTGAAAGGTGGATAGAAAAGAGAGAAGATAAAATTCTTTCTCAATTTGGTTCAATAAAGAACTATTTTTTGTTGGATATCAATGGACTCGTTTCATTGAGGCATTAAATCTATCACTCCGATTCAAATGAAATAATTTTTCATGAAGAAAAAGTCAACGAAAAGTCACTTATAGTATATAACTGCCTTACGTTGCGTCAGAACTTGTTCGTATGCTTCTAGGTACTTGTATGTTAAAGTGTAGGTACGTAAATACACTAATGTGAAAATCCACCTTTTCAACAATATCAAAAGTGGATACCTCTACTTTGCCTGTAAAACTTGAGCTGTTTTAATTGCTACATCAAAACGATTATTATAATATGTGTGTATGTATGTTTGTTATGCTTTTCTCCACATTTACGTGTAGTATGAGAAAGTAATAAAGATTCATTATTAAGGATTATGATACAATTTTGTTACATAGTATATTTTAATATTTACAAACCACGATTACTAGGTGTATACAGAACAAATACTCTAGACGCACGCACACAAAGTGGATCTCAAAAATAATGTTCTAGATAGTACATTCAAAACCATAGAATAGTGTATTACTAAATTTGGATTAGAATTTTAATGATGAAAATCCATGTTCCAAAATTTAATTTGGAATCTCCGTTTTATCGGAAACCTGGTTCTAACTGCACAAATCTACTCTCTACCTTCTACAAAGTAGAAAAGGAATTACTAGTATAACATATATTGTGTTTCTTAAATAGTTATTATAAATCCGCGAAAGGTGAATACTGTTATCTTCGTGGACCCTAATCCAATTCTCAAAATTTTAGTTTAATAAAAGATACTTTAAAAAATGCCCTGATATTTTTAAAAACATATCAATTTCATCACTTTTGATTTTCTCATGATGTGAATTATATCCTTTTCCTTCAGAATATATAGGGATAAAAGCTATATCGTGATATAAAACAATGATAGATGTAAACAACATCTACAAATACAACGATGACCTTAGGCATAATCTCAATATTGAACAATTTTAAACCATTCTCCCTAATGGAAGAAAAATCATACTCGTAACTATTAATTTAAATAATTTTAAACATAAATTTTCTCGAAATAATAAATAAAATAAAATCCTGTAATTTCATTTTCATCTTTATGTTGAAAGATTCAAGAGTTGAGTAACTTTCTAAAAGATTGAGCTATGCATACAAGGAAACATTAAGCTCGTCCACTGTAAGCGATTACTGAATTAGATTAAGATAAAATCTTTTTTTTCTTTCTTATATAATTAAAATATACATGACGGTAGATTCAAGAGTTGAGTAGCTTACTAAAAGATTGAGCTATGCATTAGATAAAATCTATTTATTTTCTACATAATATAATTGAAATATACATGAGGGTAGATTTCATATTAATTCAATCTTTGTAACATTTAACAATGATTAACAATGTTGGTGGTAACCAAATTTGAATTCTGTTTTCAAAATTTTCATTTGTCGTATGTCTGCCTGCGTTTCACTTCGATAACACAAAAATAAAAACAGGTAAAGCCTTCAAAAAATTTAAACACCAAAATGAATGTAAACTTTGTAAACTTTGACTGATAGTTAGAACACACTCATAATTATAATCCATATATCTATACTTTAAACGCCTATGGACGTATTTTATGTATTTTAATAAAGATAGTGATTACAAAAACTTCAAAAAATGAGAGTCTATAATATTCAGAGTAAATATATTTTATCTAACTAAACGTTTGATAATTTGTTAAGTAAGTGCACTTGTTTACACCTTTATTGTTTCGAGAGATATCAATGTTTTCGAAGTACATATTTCGTAGAGCCGTATCAAACAAATTTTTTTTTTATATTTATATCTTTTGTTTTAATCGCACTAGAGATACAACCACATTAAATGTTAAAAAAAAAAAAAAAAAAAAAATCTGCAATGGACGCCACATAACCTCTATACAAACGTATAGGCTGATATAATTAGTTTATTTCTTCGTATGTGAAAAAATTGGTGCATTCAATAAGCAACCAGTTTTTTGTCGCTAAATTACGCACAAAAGCTTTTGTAATTAAATACGTATTTTACAATATAGCCTGAAAGAAATTATCTATAATCTCTTAAATTTAAAGAAGGTTTATGCTTAATATTTAACTTCACTTTATGTAGAATTAAATGTTTTAAAATTATTAACAATTTAAGTTATTAGATTAATTTCGCAAATGTTTTAAAGGCAGTAGGAGAAACAGGGACAAAACGATGTTCGAAACCAAACGGAAAATGTGCTGATGTGCGAGACTCATATATACAACAGTAACAGCAACCGCACCATTCGAAAGAACTTCTGTCAATGGAGCTTAACTTCTAGTTCCGTGTAATGACATTGTGAACAAAAACTATATACTCATATTTTTCGTATTTGTTCATAAATTTGCGAAGTGTAATAATAAAATACGTTGTGTTTTGTAGCGGGTAAGCTAGTTTTAAGAGTATTTAACCAAAAACCGTATCTGTGTAACTAAATTATGATATTCGGTGCTGTTTACCGCTTTCACTGTTTTAGGTTAAAAATGACTAGTTTGATTTGAAAATATGCATGTTGGGGCAAAACGGTGGGAGCATAATTGGATACTTTTCCAATCTGACGCTAAAACAAAGATTCTTGAAAAGAAGAAAAAATTTATCACACATGAAAAAATGAAACTAGGAAGTCCAAGAAAGAAAGTGAGTTGGGTAGTGATTCATCAAATGAGGCTTCATCAAATGTGGGTACTTATACTCGTAGTCAAATGAAAGATGGGCTAGCTATAGTGTGTGTCATGGTCGGGCCCCTAATTCGTATGCTGGAGTTGACGAAGAACACAATGAATTTCATATTTGCGAACGTTACCAGTCTAATTAAAATACATTCTTATCATACATTGGGAATTTTGGGATAGACATTATTTTTCCTAATTACCAAATAATTATTCAGTTTAGCCTATAAATCAAGTTTATATGAAGCTTAATCACAAATGTTACTTTCTTTGTGATATTTATTTTAATAAACCGTTTCATTTTCCACCCATAATTTGTTTTTCTTAAATATGCCATTCTGCCCCGGTCTCCCCTATAGATAAATTTTAAATTATGCGTTTCATTGGGAAATGGTTTAAATTCGCTGATAACGAATTTAGGATTAGAATTAACATCAAATATCTAAACTGTGATATACAATACGTTTCATCGCGAGTATTTTAGTGTATTTATTGAATAAAATAAAATGCATTCCTATTACATTACTTTCACTGCATTATATTAACTGTACTTTTTTAGTTTTAACTCTAATATACAAATGTATATTATTATTATATGATTTTACTGGACTTTTTTGGTCCGAATTATCTATAATACATGATTTCTTAGCGCTTTAGAATAATTGCAGCCTAATGAAATAAACATTTAGTATATACAATTGGTCCGAAAAGATTCCCTTATTGGATAATGTATTATAATACTTACATGTAAACATATCAAATTTTTTAAAGATATTTCTGCGTCCTGGTACCGAAGTGGTGTTTGGACTAAATTTTGTCGAAAAGAGGGTTACTTTTGTGATTGTTTAAACTGTAGGTACAAAGTTTTTATAATTCTGTGAAAAACCACCTGAAAAAAAATACTGCTTTCAGATTTTCTAGGGTGATTAAGGTTTAGAAATACCAAAAATGACACTTATTTTACGATTGGAAGGATTTTTTTTCTCTTGAATATCTCTTGAAATTTGTCCGAAATGTAGATTTTTTACTTTCGGATCGGATTTCGATGTTTGAAAATATTGTATTCTTAATGGAAATGCCTTGGTTCTGTGCAACGTGTAATCCTAAACGATGTGCAGTGCGGATTATTATGTTTTTTGTAACTATAAAATTATTATAAAACTACTTATGCTACGAATTCATTTTTACACAGCAACAGATAAATAAACATATAATTCCAAAATGTTTCATATAAATATTTCTTGATACATTCTGTTGAATACTACCAAAATTATTTTGTGAAATATGTGTGTATATGCAAAGGCATTATAATTTCAAAATTATGTTGTGCGATTATAACCAAAGACATTTGTTATATCTTATACTATCTATGCATTGTGTATGTAATATGTATAGAGGCTTGGAAACATATTTACCAGCTGGCCACAACACGTTGTGCCAACCAACATTATAAAACCCCTCAATTTATATTATTGTCTTATATAAACAATATTTATTATATACAATCTATGTGTGTATTGTAAAAACAATGGCTACCGTGTGTGTATACATAAATAATTATTTATTTTAAAATAATATTGCTTTACACAATATAATATATTTTTAAACAAAAATCATTTTGAATCAATAGAAAGGGAAATACATATATGCAAAATAATAATAACAAACGCTTAGATATAACCTTTAGTAGCCAGTCAAATTATTTCCTAATAAATCCTATTATATTCATCAAATACAATATTATATAACGTCCCTTCCCCACTGACGTAACGTAATTACTGATCTCAAACGATCACCAAAGTTAAACAATATCAGACAAAATTAGTACTTGGATGGGCGACCGTCCAGGATTGCTGTCTGCTGTTGTTGTATAGAATATACTCAATGTAGTCACTGTATGACCTTAGATGGTGAAAAATGACCTTAAATAAAAAAATTAAAATCAAATATTATAGATTAAGAAGCTAGACTCAATGAGCCCCTTATAAATGGTAAAAATTGAAGAAAAAATTATAGTAGGATGAAGCCCATTGGAAACGGAAGAGAATATAACAAAAATGAAAGAAAAATAATTTACGGGCGATCAGAGGTCGGAAAGTAGAAGGGAGTGATTAAAAGTATGAATACATAAATGGTATGTTTTCATACTTTTACGCTTACAATGGAATCGTTTATATAGAACATATAGCCTCACCACAAATATAGGTAGATTTCAAATGGATAGGGTAGACAATATATTCGGTTATAGTGTGAAATCATTTGCCTTTTTCTGTTTTTTCTTTACATTTATTTGTAAAGAAATTTTTGATTTGATTTTTCGTGATGAAACCTATTACTTTCTATCAGGAAATTATCCAATTTACGATCAAACATACAATTTTAGAGACAGTGTCATAATTCTGACAATCAGATTCATTAATTTACATTATATTGAAGTGCTTTACCTAGGGAGGAACATGCAATACATTTTTTAGGATATCACAATTGAACATTTTGTCAGAAAGCTTATGAGCTTATTAAAAATCATTACAGATCATGTGAAGGCAATCAAAACGGAAATATATTTGCGGATACGAATATTTTAGACCTTCATACTAATTGTGGATTTTGGTATCAACTTTAAAAAAATTTTTACACTTAGTCATTCTCAACTGATTCATATTTGGTCTACTCTAGTATTGATAATAAATATATGATGATTACTGTCTGATTAAAATTAGGAGTTTTAAAAAGATAGGTGAATACACATACTTTACTAAAATATCCTGAACGACCTGAAGCTACAAAATCAATATGATTGTAATGTCTAATGTAATGATAAGCTAAGGATATATAATAAATGTTGTGTAGACTCATTATAAAATCATCCTACGCTTTTTAATTAAGTTTTGTATTCAAAGTTAACCTATTCTATTTAGTTCAAATAAATCTAATTTTCGACCAAATTAAAAAAATTGAATAAAGTCTTATTTCTTCGGTTAATATCTGAGAAATATTGAAGGTGTTTAAATTACAAACCGATCGGTTGAGCTGTTATTTGGAAATCTTGATCACCGACTATATAACTATCCGGCTATGTTCGATTAGTATCTGAACTTTTACAGAACTAGAAAAAGTGCTTGGTCGTTTCTCAGCATTCATACATAGATCTTTCTCATTTAGAGTAAGCTTTTCTTTTCTTTTTTGTGTGAAACATTCCATTGGTTAATCGGAAGTTAACAAATATATTTCTACACGGATTAATTTATAGCAGGACTTAATATTCATGAACAATTTTCTTTCGCAAAGATTGCAACTACTATGTATGGTTGGTGTTGGCGCCGAAATGTTCAATTTAAACTCTAATTTCACTGCTTTAAAAACATTTTAGACAATTCAGGTACTTAGATACTAACGATTTTTAACAACAAGAATCACAAAAATTATTTACTACACACGCCTGGACGCACATAATTATAATGGGAATGATGCCTAGGTTTATATATTACTTCATTTTAAACATGTTTACATCACGAACAGGGAACTGAAGTTTTTTTATAAATCTTACAAAATAACCAAGATATAGAAGCACAAAAATCCAGATTAACCAAAATATTTAGTGACGCCATCATTCAGTATTCTCATAGCATGTTTACCATCGTTTTCAAGAAAGAGATGGACAATTATCTTTGAGACCTTTAAGATTTCAGTGGATCAATTTTACTAGTGAAACCTTGTGCTGCTCCGCAGCAGTAATTGTTGATAATAATTTAATATAGTGAGAAACAACAAATAATCTCTATATAATTCTGAAGCATCAAGTGTTGTGACAGTTTTGATTTCCAATATCTCCAGTTCTAATGAATATGGAAGGTTCAGGTCTCTACGATCAATGGCTTGGCTGTGCGTTCATACTTTTTTTCAGGGAAAGGCAGTGTGCACCCAATACTCGTAATATGGACCACCCGCTACTACGTGACGTAGTACGCATATACTTGAATTGATGAAAACTATCATCCAGACCTCCAGAATCACATAATGGTTCCGGTGATACTTGAACGACACGATATGCACACTTTCTATTATTATAACTTCGAAAATTTCAAATTAATAAGATTTTACCAACTCAAGGTTAGATATCTCCTGTTTTAATAAATTTAGAAAATACGTTTTGTCCTTAGAACACTAAAATGACTCAAGATCTATCATTTGAGCTATTAAACATTCAAATTGAATAAGAAGGAGGAGAGCAAGGCGCGGACATTCAACTTTTCATCAATTTTTTTTTATAAATAAATTTAATTTTCTTTTGTTATGTTATAGGATTTAGTTTCTCATTTTGATGCTAAATATAGTAAATTTTTTTATCTACCCAATTAGTCTCGTTTCAAGTGTCCAAGATTGTTATTTTTTTGTCAGAAAAAATCTATCAGAAAACTTAAAATAAATTTTGGGCACAAAAAAGATTTCACTTTTTCTATTAATGTTTATCTGATTTTTGTTGTGTTATTTTTGTATCATATATTTCGACTTCCAATATTTATAAATTTTAATAATTTTACTTTAAAAGTTTAAATAACCCTACAAAAATATGAAAATAGATTTTCTATAGTAGATTTCTTTTTAAGTATAATTCTTAAAAAATGTAATAATTAAATAGTAATATAATTACAGTAGATAAATTTTAAAATTAATATGAAGTATAGATTCAAATAGTTAAATCCTTTTTTTGCCAAAATGTTGCGTAGTTCGTACTCGGTTTAGTTATCATAATTATTTTCTTTTAAATGTTCATTCTTTGGTGAAGGTTTTTTCGTTTTCAATCAGAAAACTAAATAAATTTTTAATTGGTTTCAGTCATCATATTGAAATTGCACATAGTTGTGTTGATGGACATTGATTTTCATAATGTATTTTCATAATAATAACAACACAAATAAAGCTATCTTACTTACAAGGGTTGTTTGTTTGTACATGTAATATAATAATAGTTGATTGAACTATAAAGCTGTGACAATGATTCATGCATGTTATACTTATATTACCTTCAAATTTAATATAATGTATATAATATGTAAAACATTTTGTTTCATAAAGCATAAAGTTCACTTCACAACTGTTGTTTTAACTGTTGTTGGTTGCTTAGACATTGCTTGTGTACATATACTTTGTAATTAGTACCTAATATGATATCAAGCAAAAAGAATTAATAAAACCGGAACTATCAACAATCTAGATGCAAGACAAACATTAGAATAAAGTAAGGTATTTTATTTTTTCAATAGATAGTCTTTTATATTCATTTAGAAACTATACAATATGAGCTTTGATTACAAAAAGAAATTTTAGATTTTAATAAGCATTAACAAGGTATCAAATTATTTTGAACAGAGGTTGATAAAAATTGCTTTACTAAGGTAAATATGGAGACGGCAAACAAGTGATTTTAAATAAATTATCTCTTTAAATAAAAACTATTATTATCTCTTTCAGTTGCTCTTAAGGAAATTATTGATAGTGCTTTTTAATTTTACATAAATTTTATCTTTTTGAAATTTTTCGAAAAATTAGCCCTATAGCGTATACCTTATATAAGCAAAATATATGTAAATATTTGGTTAACCAATATGCAGGACCCTCCTTGAAATATGAAAATTAATGAATTTTAAATTTTTTCGAATGAAGGGTAAATCAACTTTACGGAGAACTGTAAAATTACAGAGAAATTATATATGAAATATAAATTTTAACTGCCGCTGGTTTTACAGATCTGAAATTTTTGACAACATATATAAATTTTTTGCAATAGTAATTTAGCTGTACGTCTTAGGACTATAATGGATACTTACTTATAAGAACTTATAAGTAACAATAAAATATATGAAAAGTATTGAAAAAGTAAAAAAAAAAAAGCTCTTAGTAAAACATCTGTAAAAAATACAATGCTTAAGCTATTCCAAAACAATTTTGTGTACCCATAGCCAAAAGAGCTGCCCACCCTTATTATAAAATAGATATATCATTTAAGTTAATAATGATAGATTTGCTTTTATTATCTGGTAGAAATTTTATGATGCGCTATCATGGTGTAGGTGATAAATCAAATAAGTATTTTAAGAAGTTCCATATTAAAAGATACTAATACTAATAAATGGTGCTAAAATGATTCTTTCAAATAGATTTTAAAAAAAAAACTTTTTTAGAAAACTTTTTATTTCTCTCTGTTTATATTTTACCTGACGAATATAAAACAAACTAACACACCTTTAATTATTAAATAAAATAACGTAGTAATATCACCTACATGTAATTAATTGAAGAATGTCATCAAAATGTTATGTGCATGTTGTGTCTGTGAATTTAACTTAGGGTGGTTTTCATGTACCTACCATATGTGTACAGTGGGGTAGAAATAACTAACCCCCTCTGATTTACTTCAAAGAGGTAATGTTTAATATAAAAACGAGCCTGTATATGTTAGTGGATTTGTAAGTTCAATTCTTTTTCTCATTTTTACATTTTTTGCCAAATGATAACATATGAAATAATAATAGACTTTTTTTCATTAATTCGTACGCAATACATATCAATTATGAATTTTAAGATACGAGGTATAAGATAAAGTGAAATAAAATAAAAGCCTTCACTCAAATAACGTTAACATAATAATATTTTACGTCGACAGTAAAAAGAAACAAATACATATATACCAGTACGATATATCGTGAAAAACAATGAGATATAAGTGTCTATAGGAAAAAACGTGCGAAAAATGATATAGAAAGAGTTTTACAGTGTTTATTACAAGATAAGTATATGTGTGTACGCGCCTGCTATTGTATTTTGGTATGCAAACGTATATGGTTAATATAAACATTTCATTATTTGAATAATTGTACATGTGAATAAAATACAGAATAGTTTTAAATTTGATATCAATATCATCAGAAATAAACCTTACCAACAATTATCCTACTCTAGAAATTCTATATTTGTCTCCTTATCTTGAAGCTTCACTTCTATCACGGATGTGTTCACCCATGACTTATTTTTTTATAGAATAATATAATCGATTTTCCGATTTTGATTCTATTACTTCAAATGTGATCTCAACTATCGATTTTTCAATGAGATATTTATATTAATTAAAATTGAATAAAATATCATTAAAAACACAAAAAGACGACATCAATCTACTAAAAATCTTTTCTTCAACTAAACTACATTCAAATCGTTTTGGATCTTGAATAACGTTAAAGTGAAAACAACAAATTTGATGCTATAGAAAAAAGTCATTTATTATATTAATTCAATACATGAGTGGCAATTTGGACACGTGTACTTGTCTAATGTAAACGTACCTTTTTCGGTCATTTAAAATTATATAATGAAATTTTTGTGAAAAACAGAGAATACTTTACTTTCGGCGTACCCTGTAAACAAAATAATATGGTGTATTACATGTATGTTTATTTATATGTTGGCTATATGTAGATGGTTTGGATAAAATTGTATTTGATATTAGTAAAAGTAATACACAAAGCTTTAGATAATAATTATACACATGGGTGTGCAAACTCTTAAATGTTATTATGTATAATTATAATTTATTCTCAAATGCATTATATATAATATCAGGCATATACATGACGCCCATTTTATAGTAGAATAACTTAGAAACTGTCAAATAGAAATGACAATTTTTAAATATGCATTACCTATACAAAAACGAAAATATTTAACTTACATCAAATATTAACCCACCTGTAGTTGTAGCCATAGCTTTAATAAAGTTTATGGTGTTTTCGATTGAAAATATATATCGTTATTCCCGTTAGAGAACCGCTTAATAATCTGGAATTTAATGTTCACTGATATTTTTTGCGCTTTAAATTAATTATGAATAATTTCTAACCATATTTAAAAATATACGACAAATTTATACAAACTATGATTTTAGGTATTAGTTACTTATATTTTTCACGAAAGTGCTTACGCTTTCACAAAATATTATTCTCAATGAAAATTTTCTTTTCTCACTGCGAGAACTCTCTATATGTATCTATATACAATTGAGTAATACCTAAACCTTATTATACCAGGGTAGATAATTTTTGAAAACAAAAAGAATGACAGTAGAATGAAACCAATTGGAAACAGATGATATTATGATAAAAAAAAAAAGGTAAAATAAATTACGGGCGATCTGAGTTCAGGAAGTAGGGGTGGGGGTGAGTGTTTAAGGGAAAATTCGGTTTGTCTAAATTTCCGGTAAAACTACAGGTTCTATGGAAGAAAGTTAAATGGCAAAATAGGTAATAAAAAGATCTACTGCTTTTGTATTTACACTTTTTTCACATATTTTGTATTTGCACTTTTTTCATATCTTTTTATTACCTACAACTTTGCCATTTAACTTTTTTCCATAGGACTTGTAGTTTTGCCGGAAATCGAAATAAACCGTGATTTACCCTTAAAAACTCACACTCTTCTACTTCCCGAACTCAGATCGCCCGTAATTTTTTTTCCCTTTCATTTGTATCATATTATCTTGCGTTTCCAATGTATGTCATCCTACTGAAATTTTCTTCCACTTTTTATCATTTTTTAAGGCTTCTACTCTGATCTATATATGATAACTAATTCCCAAATTGATTTTTTAAAATTTTATATTTTAATTGATTCTACGGTAAACTAATCCCCTCTCAAAACTATTTGTAATAGATTAAAAACCAAGTGAAAATAACAACTAACGTTATTTGTAAAAATACTCAACATATGGTTCAGTATCAATGTTTGAACTATTTTTAAACATTGGCATTCATAAAATATCCTAGATATGCAGCCCATACAGTTATAAATACATACATTTTAATAATGTGCATTGCAAATATATGTTATGAGCTGATTTTGAACTGAAGAGTGACTAATTTAAACAATTTACGTGTGCCAATTAAAAGTTTTTGTCTTTAATGTTTTACTGAATCCAGATTTTTCAAATCCACGAGCTTAAACTCACTTTTATGTTTACGTTATCAAAATTTAAACTATGTCTTTTCGTTTTTGTGTTATTTTGATTTCGTTTCTGATAATGGGGTGATTCAATGAACACCCATACCAAAATTTTGTTTGCGGCTTCAATATTTTCTAGCAGTACAAACTTTATACTAAAATTAATATTCTCTGAAATATTATGTGTATGTGGAGTATAAAAATAAATATAAAAAGTCCAGTATAAAAAGAAGCGTTGGATTGATAAGAAGAATCGCTTGTTTTACAGTTTAGGTAATCAAAATTCTATAATTTTAAATTTTGTCAAGAATGATCTGAAATAAATGAGACATTTCCAGTAAAAGTTGCACTACTCACATGCGAGACTTCCAACTAAGTGTCAAAATCGTTGACATCTCCGTATCAATATTATGGTTAATAAATAATTAAACTAATAATGGCAATTATAATTTTAGAAATATAATATTATATATTTTATCACAATATTATATTTCTTGAAGAATGTCGGAAATTTTCAAACTAAATTATGGAAATTAAAAATAATGTTTGGGATTTATACATTTTGTAAAAAATTTAAAAAAAACTATTATACATCCTTTTGCAACATGATTTCAGCATTATTGATTGATGTCCGTCCTATCCTTTAAATGCGTGCTTGTTATACAATACATTATGTATGAAAAAAAAAATTTACGAATATATTTAACAATACGGATTGTTATGTAAATCTTATTAAAAAAGCAATTGAAATTTTGAATTTTAATTTGTTGTTATTTCAATACATATGAAAAGGAAGTGTAAATAGTAACACAGCTCCTATATACTTAACGTTAACACTCCATTAGGAAGTGTGGTATAAACCACCATCAAGCTGGTGGCATTATTAAACATCCACTCATTCTATTTGAAAACGTGTGTATGTTAAAAAACATCTGCTATAAACCTTCCAAACAATCTTACCACGTTAACTTTTAGTCTGTATGTAGAACCAAGTTTGTCTATGTATACAGAATGCTCTAAAGTTAATACTTCTACAGTGCAAACAGTGAGACCCATTCTACATAGAATAAAAAAATTTATAATCACACTAAAACATTAAAATTTATTCAAATTCAAATTAATAACTGCAGAAGAATATAATCGCAATCGGCAGTTAAGTTTTAGATATTTTATGCTTAAGATCATTAACTGAAATTTTTTTAAACCTTCTGCCAATGGTTATCCAGTTACAAAAACTACAATGACACATAATTTCAGTTTGATCGAATTACGTGTTTGATCGATCACCTACACTTTTGGCCCCGGGAGTAACTTCTGGCTGCAGACGTATAGGATTATGATCTAATATGGAGTATTTTTGGATAAAAATTTACACTGAACCTTATCATTTCTTCTTTTAGTAGCCAGCTGTCTGTATATAAGTATAATGTTTTGAGTTAGTATACAAAAACCTCGTTGAGTTAGTATACAAAAATTATATCGTTTTAAATAATATATTACTCTACTATTTTATTTCCCCAAAAATTGAAAATTATATTTTATATTATTGTAATGACCACAATTCACCCATAAATTGATTGATACACACGTTTCTAATATTAAATTAATAAAAATCACAAAAATAAAATTTTGCACGTTTTTATATAAACAAACTTAAAAGTACAAAATATTTTTTATTCGCCTCATAAAGATTTAAAAACCCCTTCTGATGGCTTAAAAATTGTTCTCAAAATTTGTGATGAGTTTTAAATAGATGAAATATGTAGATAAAATAAATTAATTTTTTAAATAATTAAATTTATTTTGAGGCCCATGCATACATAAGCTATCAATGAAAAAAACAACCACATTAGTTAATATTATCCACGTTTACTGTTTCAAATCGTACAGTCATTTATTTAGTCAAGTATTTCATAATAACAAATTTTCATTATTAATGTTGCAATTGGAATCTGAATGGGGCTTTTCAATATTTATGAAGCGCATATAAACTATGTTTTCAGTTGGCTTGACAAGCTTTCGTATTCTTTGATTTCACCCAAAAAAGGTGATGTTTTTAAATTTTAATAGTTTTGTAATGATATTTTTGTTTTTCAATAACCATGTTTTTATTTTATTTTCATGTCTTAAGGAGGATTGAAACAAAATACTGAAGCACCGTTCATTATGTAAAATCTTTCATTTTTCCCGCTCATAATTACAAGTGTTTTGAAATTTGGTATGCATAATATTGACATGAAAACGGAAGGTTTCTATAAGAGGTTTTCACGAAACAACCTTTCTAAATATAAAAACTCTTCGACTCTTCGACAAGCCATCCGTTTTTATGTCAATATTATGCGTACCATATTTCATAACATTTGGATGAGTAATTGTTTTGTTATTTATACGCAAAAATTGATAGAAATGCAATGTATATTACATGTAATTTAAATAAACAGCTTGATAGAAGCACACTGCTTACATTATGAGCTTCATGTAAAGAGTCTAATCCCCCATAATATAAAAATGCGAAGTTTATGGATCGAACAATAAAAAGTAAACCGTAATTTTTAAGGTAAAATGAAATTTTTATACAATTAATTATATTTTAAATTTAAGATTCATTCTCTTCCCGAAAAATTTTGAAACTTTAAGTCGATTGTGTTTTAAATTGATAGTACATTCCTTAATTTTTTGTTCATTCGTGTTACAGAATCAATTTGAATGTGCTTTTAAAATTTTTGCTGTAAGATTTTTTATTATTCTAAAATTTTAAGATATATACTTATTTTAGTACTACATGACGTTTTTGTGTGATACATTTCTAACTAATCTTACAAGTTAAATACGTTTTTATTCAAGAACTAACCTATAAATCTTGTGGAAGTAGCAGATTTAATAAAAACAGCCGTATAACTAGTTAACTTATATAATTTTCTTGATAAATCATACAATGCATATAATATAGAATCCACTATTTCATTTGCTTTAAACACAACATAGATTTATATAAAACGTAACAAAGATAGTTAAAATGATTTGTAAGAGTGTCACCCAACATGTTTTAACGCTATCAATAGAAAATATATATATATTTTCTATGTCTTCTTAAGGTGCCTCACACTTTAAATATTATATAGGCACCTAGATTATCATAATAAAATTAAAATAAGTAAACTCAATTTCAAAATCAGTAAATTTAACAAGTGAATTTTACAATATTAATAAACCTCCTATATCAAACAGCAAACCTGCAATTATTTATTTTTTTAAATGTCATTTTTCAAGTACGCTTTATTTAAAGTACCGTTATGAATGAAAAGAGCTGATGATCTGTTAACACAACAATAGATTTTCTTGAAACAGAAGACTGCTATCGATTAAGCTACCTTTGAATTTCTAATAAAAAAAATTAAAATGAAATCTGAGTAAGGATTTCGGAGCTACGATCAGGGTTTCCAGAAGTTTTTATTAAAATATCGATAATTCTATCGAAAAAAGCGCAAACTAAATTATAAAACCGCCCCATTTTTTTAATATTGAAAAACATACCGAATTTAATGTAATCATTTCATAAAATTATTAAATTTTAATATGTAGGCACTCCAGATTGAAGGAAAAATAAACGAATATACCAATGAGAATCCGATCGACTTCATCTAAGAATTTTAATAAAAATAATACCTTTCAAATCATTTTAAGATAGAATGAATGTAGTTTGATTTTGAAGCTAGTTGCGTACATCAGTTGGTAATTTGGTAAACTCAGTTATTTTTATATCAAAAAATGTTCCAGGCATGTACGAAATACAAAAAGTACAATGCAGAAAAATTTCGACAGCAAGCAAATGTATATGAAAGGACACATTTTTGAAAGGTTATTTTTTTTATTATAAGTTTAAAAAATGACTTATTCTTAATCCTAGGTTCTAAAAACGCTTATTTGCGGAAAATCTCCCTAGATGTGTTTAAAAAAATCGCCCAAATTTGGGAAAAGCGCCTAATTTGGCAACCCAGGGTACGATGCCACATACCACCCAGGTACACTGATTACATTCGCAGAAGTTCTCACGTAGTTTTGGCTTTCATTTGTGAAATCAATTTTTGCGGATGATGTTTGAAATGCGAAACATTATAATACAGGAAATTTATTACATCATTTATAAATATAGCCTTAGAAGTTAATATGTGGCTTAGAACAGCAACTTTTTCTATATGAAAATTAGGAAAGTAGGGCGTTTTAATTTAAAGAAAATCATTTTACCGAACAAGTAACAACATAAAGTGTACAATAAAAACATTGCTATTATTTAAAGATAGTTGAACCAAGGACACCTCCTATTGTCACGTATAGAGCGAAACAGCTTTTACATTTGTTATTGAATGATGTGCTAATTACAATCGATCGTCAACAATATCATACTGACGTAAAATTTTTTAATTATCAAGTATAAGGACACCTCGTATTGTCATGTATTTGACAAAATATTTTTTACATTTATTACTGAATGATCTCTACAATCGTCTACAAAATTATATATAGACGTGCAGCTGAACCTTACCCATTTGAAGACTAAATGACACGAACTGTACATAATTTCATAAATTTTTTCCTACATGATTTTAGTTTGATTTACATATTTTCATCATGCATCATGCATTCATTTTACATACATACATCAGTCGCATGGTATATTCTAGTTTGCGTTTATGCACTTTAAGGAGTGGTACAAAATTAACATAACATCCATTAAAAAATCCTTGTCACTAGTAACAATAATCACGCATAATATGATTATTATAATTATTCCATTTTTCATTTATTTAACATAACGTGTAAGTAGACATTAATGTATATATGTATGAGGATAGATGATCATTGTAACGTCTATACATTAGCGCTCTAGCCTACCTATGGCTGTGAGATGTGGATCAAAAATAACTATTAATCTACATAGTTTATGTTAAATGCTATGTAATATAATTTTTACAAGAAGCTCTACTGGGTGCTAAGTCACTCGCACCCAAATTCATTTTCAACTCAACTATATATTTAGGAGCAGAAGTAAAATATTTCTGTAGAGCCATAAATGTCTGCCTAAGAACTAAGAGAGGTAATTAGAATCTTCAAAAGTAATATTTGTATGAAAGAATGAATATTTTGTTTTAAATAACGGATGCAGCAAACAAATACTAAAAAAGAGGAGTGCTCGTTGATTTCATTATTGAATGAACCAAAAATGTTATCAGTACACTAAACCACTACCAAAACGCGAGCATAAGTTTACACAGTTCATCCAAAAGTTACCTTTGTTAATCGTTATTTCTTTTATTAAAAAGCTAATAATTTGCTTAATATAAAATAATTTAATCGACCTACATTTAAACGTAATATCATTTATTCGATAACTTAAAAATAACTGTTTTTACAATTTTCAGCTTATTAGACTGCAGACCCTTTCCTAGTCGGTTGTTCGGTATAATGGTTTTTGTATAGATATATATGTAATTAAATGATATTTGGAATAACATAAAAATCAATATATGCACAATAAGCTTGTGAATCAAATGTTGCGAACTCCGTGCGAAAGAGCCCAGTGTGGATACTAAATCGAGAACATTTTACAGTTCAATGTCAATGGAAAAGCGATTTCAATAAGTATTTTGCAATATTTTTTTGTTTTTCAGTAAATTTATAGATTTCTCCTTTGAGCATATGTCATCAAAAATGTACTACTCATTTTACACCAATATAATACTAATATTTAAATTAACTTTTACTGTGAAAATCGGAATAAACTCATAACCAAGGTGTAGGTACATTGAACAGCAATCGGTGGTTTAACTAACCTATCTAAGCTTTGACATTTAAAAAGCAAATTAAAAAGCATTTAAAAAGCAAAATAATTTAAAACAAATAAATATATATATTCTTTTTAAAGACTAAATTAAATTTTACAAAACTTAATTTTATGTCAGAACAAAATGTAAATACAAATAAACTACTTTAATATTACAACTAGCTCAATAACAACTAATTAGAAAACATAACTTTCTTATACTAAAATTCCGAATACCTACGTTTTGATATTGGCACCTTTTCATGGCACTAATTTTCTTCAGTTTCTCCTGATCCCGACTTATTTTAAACATTTCAAATAAAAGATATAAAGCTTAAAATGTTTTATAAATCTATTAAGATTGATGTAAGTCGTTGGAGCCATTTTTGAGAAAAACGGAAAAACCTGATAATCAATGGTATAAAGTTGGGTAACTATGTATAAAACATTCGATACGATGTCGCATATTTGGCCGCCACACACATGCACGTGCAATTTTTAAACCCATTTTTTAGGCTAAAAATCAAAATTTTGAAATGATTTCAATACTTCCTTTACTATATACTACTAGAGATTTTAACAACTCGAATTTCATTTTAAAAAATTTACTATGTTTAAAATTTTAAATTATTTTTAAGAAGATAATGTTGTCAACAAATCATAATTATATTAGAAATAAGAAAGATTAGAAACATCGAAAAAATTTTTAAAAAATTGGATTCTAATGGTATTTTGTTACTCTTGTATATAGAGGCTGAACGATTCAACCCAATATTTTTTAACATATCTCCACTTTTTTTATTTTTTTTAATTACTCAAAGTCATTATCTATAGAAGTTTTAAAAAAATTAATTATGCTAATGTGAATTATTCATTTTTTATATGTTTTTTCTTTTAAAATTTTTGTGTATATACACAACAGAGCGGTATTAAAATAATAAAAGAGTTTAATAATTTCTAAAAAATTCAGCCAGAAATTTAAAAATAGTTTGTAATTGTAATTGAAAGTATATGTGTTTCAAACAAATTATTCTTAGAGGCGAATGTATGGCATTTATTGGTGAGCTGGCTTATATAATGTGTTGAAAATGTAAGGCAAACATTTCTGGATGATTATATCCTGGCACAACTAAAGCCAGAAAATGATTTATGTTGGGTCGTACTATTAACGAATGGCATTATAGACTCTATTCAATTTAAGTAACCCACTGCACATAAGAATATGTGAAAAGTCTAAAATTTGTAACAGATAAATTATTATAGAGCACTTATAACATTTTGGTATGCGAAAATCACTATATGTCTGTTTGTTCAACATCATGATACCTCTATAAACCAATATCTATGAAATTGGAAATTGGATAACTGTAAAAATTGATAAATTATTCTGAAAACTGAAAATTTTTAAAAATTGACTGTATTTTATGAAACTAGATCGTGAAATGAGCAAATATTTCTTTTTGTGTGCGATTGTTAGCTTCTAAAACATTGATGTTTTTAACGAGTTTTGTTGTAATATAATAGCACATTCGGTAGTTTGACAGAATTAGGAATGATATTTACACACACAAGATGGCATGTTTTCAATTCTTACTATCTTTTAACAACTTTTGTATAATGCTGAATCCATAAACTGTTTAAGTTTACCAACTCCAGATCAATGCCATTAAGTCACAACAATTACAATACATTTACATATAATATTAATTCTTCATAACTGTGAACTAGGAATTTTGTATGTTTTAATAATGTCAAAAATTATTCAAATTTTAATCCACAGAATGGAGTGAGGTCTATAGTACAACGAGACAATTTTGCATTTTTTTTTTTTGTTTCGCTGTAACTTTCTCAAGTGTTTTCCGATCTTTATTAGATTTTCTACATATACGTTAATCGCAAATATACTATATACCGCAATAGCCCATAGATAGCTCAATTGGTATTTTTGGCCCCTTTCTACCTAAATACGTTTTATACAATTAGAGCCCAAATCATAAAAAATATTCTATTTTCTTAAGTTTAATATTCTTGATCCTCTCAAGTTGTTCGAATAATAGCTTAACAAACTGAAGTCGAACAATCTTCATGAGATTTCCATCTGTATTTAAATAAATTGAGTTTAAACGTTGATTAAAAAATAAAGGTAATTAAGTTTCGTAATATAATCAAAGACGTCAATATGTGTCTGTCTCATACACCTATATAATTTTATAATATTGTTCTATGCATATATATCCTTTATATATGAAATTGTAACCCCTAGCGACATCTCGTAGAAAACTTTTGGCATACAAAAGTGAAGATAACTACTAACAGTTAATTGTTTAGATACTCGACATATGATTGAATTTTATGGTTTGTTCTATTTTTAATTAGCATTCATAAAATTACCTATATGAGTTTATTAGCCTAATTTGAGCTTAAATTGTGGAGAACTAAAACTGGAAAACTCAAAAAAAATGATTCAAACAAAAGTTAAACATTTTTTGTTTTTGAATTTTTCTTCTATCTTTTATGATTTAAACGTTTGGACAAGGATCCATTGGACTCAATGGATCGATTTTACTCATTCTCGAACTTAAACTCAGTTTTAATGTTGGAAATACATCACCATAATTTCTGTTCGCTATCTCTTTTTTTTTGAGTTATCGTGTTGACGGACGGATAGATGGACGGAAATGGGGATATTAGGTAGCTTTACAAACTTTAAATTCGCGCGTAGAAATTCGAAAAATTATCTAAATCTATCTAAATGTATCTTATCTAAATGTAATGTTATTTGGTTAGTATAATTTTGAGATAAAAAAGGAGGGAATGTCAAAGAGTTATATAAAATATAAAATCAAATTTTGATTTTCACTTAAAAATTTTTTTTTAAGGAAAACTCTTCGACATGTCCATATTTTAAATTTTCAGGATTCAATTTAACTCTTTGACATGCCACGGTATTTATTTTAGGATTTGCATTTGCAATTTCTTTACACTTCGATAAGTATTTTTTTAGTATTTTATGCGCAAAATTAGCGTGGATTATAGAGGTCTCTATCAACAGATACCCCGCGTTAACAAATAAGGTTCCTATTAATCTTTTTTTTTTCTAAACTTTTGGTTCTCAGTTATTCAGAGAATTATAACCTGACAGACGCCAAGCAGGGTAGGTGCGTCATCTTAACGTAAAGTTTCGAAGTGAAGGTACTTACAGAAAGTATAATTTATGAACTTCCACATAGCACTATATTACGTATTTTTTAAACTCTTTTATAATATTTTTTTCCAGTAAACATTGTAATCCCGTATGTAGTAAATTTACAAAATGATGGAACATCCTTCTGACTCATGCCAGCTCATTATTATTGGAATAACAAGGTACTAAAAGACTAATTCAAAAATGTTTAGCCTGATCAGCAGCACATTATATCCAGCATTCGCAAACCCGTTCAATCAATTTTAATCCGCAATGGTTGTTATATGATCTAAAGATTGAACTGGATTACAGGTACGTACTAGTAATGAATTTATCAATAAAATATATATTTTGGGCTTTTGAACGGATAATCAGGTCGTTCAAAGTTTTACCCTTATGCTAAATATGGCCTATGAATTATACTGGATTAAATACATATATACTGGTAATGGAATTATGATTAAAGTATATAATTTGTTCTCTTGAACGGGTAAATGATTCGGTCACCTGTTCTGGAAAAATATCATTTAAAATTTTAATAATAATAAATTTATATATTTGTAAATATGCAAAGATCATAATATACGTTTGTCTAAGATGTATGACGATTATGTCGTCTTCATCCCTCCTAAGACGATTATGTTCGGTGAACTTATTCAAACAATATTAGATGTATTTAATAATTAACCAATGCATACATAAAGTCTGAACCTACAGATAGGTATCAACCTACGTATACATTAATTATATATATGCTGTCACAGAAATATGATTAACAATTCATCATTCGGTATTAAAATTATCGAAAAATTATCCGCGCATAAAGTAAGTCTACCATTGTGATATTGAATATAAAAAAAATAATAATATTAAATACTTTTGAAACGATTTTTGCTAATATTTTTTGTTCTTTATTGATTTTCCCCGCAACTATTATAACCTATACCTTTTGATATCTTAGTATTCTGAATCTTTTTGGTTGATAACTATGAATATTTCAATTTAAAACATTCTGCACCATGTTTCTTACTTGGTTAAATACAATTGCTATGATATTGTTCTCACTAATGTTTGATATGGAGAAACATACATCTTGTTTGAAATGTACTTACAGTGATGCGATGTACTATCTTAGTGTTTTATATTTTTAATTTACTTGATTTTATTATTAAATACTGTATAATGTTTAAAATGAAGATAAATTTGATCAACCACCATGATGAAAATTCAAAACATGTAGAACCTAATGGCTTCGAAGTATAGCACTGATTTGGAAAGATTTATGTTCTAGTATAAATTTCTTCATATTAAATATTAATATGAAGAAGTTAAATATAGTTCTAACAAATCTCTAAAATATCAAAAGAAGACAAACTCTGACACCTAGGGAAATAAAATCATAACCTTGTAAGCTTACTTAAAATGAACTCCCAAAAACGAGTTTCTTTAAGTGCTAGTTAAGTGCTTTAGCTAAAAATTTAAAAATTAATTTTGATTTTTGCCCCAATTTATTCGAAAAATCCTCTTGAATAATATTCATAATAAAAATTAAATGCTCAAATAATTTAGCAGGAAATTAGATTTATATTGGTGGCACTGACTTAATATTAAGCTAGCACCCCCTTAATTAAATACAAACTTACATCAAGAATTAACTCTTTAATAATATTAGATGGGCCATTCAGGTACTTTACATTACAAAAATTTTATTAAAATTACTTATAAGATAAAAAATTTTACTCGTCGAATTAATTAAAATTCAGATTTGAATAAAAATACAAAATTCTTATAGAGTTACTGCGACATTTGGATACAATAATCGCTCACGGATTCCTTCTAATCAAAATAAAAGGCAGAGTTTAAAATACGCAATAAATTTATTTCGCGATTTAATCAATATGATTCTTTAATATGTAATAAAAACATACACAAGATGACATGTGAAACGTTATTTTAAAGACATACCAACGCTAATATTTAGAAAATTTAATTTATTAAAGAATATATTCTCATCTCCTCTAAACCTTCGTAAGGAAAAGCTATAATTTATTTTTTAAGCAATAATTACTATTTATTAAAATTTAGAGCAAAATTGTTTCCCTTGTCCGTTTTCCAATAGAAATAGATGTCAAATTTTAGCAAGATAATAATAGTAAAATTATCTTTAAGAATATTTTATTACCATTTACTAATTTAGTTCAAAACGGAATTCGAAAATTAAGATATAATAACTGAAAATTAAAGCAAAGGAGAGAGGAACGTGGAACTCTATTGTAGAGAATCCAAGGCCCACCAAGGGCTGTAGAGCTAAGCAAGAAGAAGAAGAACTGAAAATAGTAACTAACAATATTAGTTGTTAAATAACCCTATATGACTAAGTTTACATTTTTTAGATATTTTTACCTATCATTAAATTCATTTAACATAGTCCAAACAATTATGAAAAATTTATTATATAATAATATGTACTATAATAAAGTATGTGTTAATTAGCTGAATTGTGATAAATCTAAATAGTTTAGGAAAAATGTTCAAACTAACAAACTTCTAGCTCTTGTGGTTTAAGAGTTGGATCATGTTGGATCGGCCTTCGGAACTCACTTTTTAGGTCAAAGATATGCCATCAAAATTACAGCTCGTTATCACTTTTCGTTTTTGAGTTATCTTGATGAACATATGCGGACTGCTAGTGAAAAGAAATGGCCTAATTAGATGATTCTATATAAACCTAAACTTAAATATTGTCAGCACCTTTAATATTTTCCAAAGCTTCAAACTTAAGACTATCCTTAATATATCCTCATATATTCTATATATGATGGGAATACGAAATAGAGAAGATATTCAAACACTTCAATTGAAGCATTTTTATTTTACGAACATAAATATGAAGTTATTTTTTTTAATCTTAAAAAATGGCCAAAATATGGACGTTCAAAATTTTTTTATTAAATAAAGAAGGAAATTTTCATAAATGGCGTTATACATGTTTATCTCGGTATTGATTACATAAGGGCAATTCTACGATAAGAAATCTATGCCCATGCCACTCATATACAATATATACATTTTCCTTCAAAATTTAAGGTAAATAATGTTAGTAAGAACAAATGATTTGATTGTGAATAAAAAAGTTATATAAATGACATTAATATTCAAAAATTATGTTGTATGATTTTTCCATAGAAAATAACCGCTTACGGTAGAATCATCCATAAAACTTTTATTGTAAGAAAGAGATGGAGATATTTACAATATTTAAGAGGTTATAACTTATTCGTTTTATCAAATTAAATTAATTTTTCGAATATTGTTTGGTATTGAACCTAGTTTCACATTTTGATGGGTGAAATAGCAAATTTCTTTTCTTGCATCTTCTCTATTGGTAATAGGGATGAAAAACAATTATTTGGTAACTTTTAATTTGTTCATTTACTAAAAAGTAGAAAATATAAATAATATAAATTTATTTTCATTATTTTTGTTGTTGTTTAAATCACATTTTTCTTAAAATTACAATAAATAAAGCTCTTTTTATATAAGAGGTATATTTCTACAACTTATAACAAATTAACAGAGTGTATTATAAGGTAATGTAATTTCCGTTTTCCTAATGATGTTAATCATACAATAAAACTGTTGCTATCTTTCTTGACATCACTTGCAAAGCTATTTACTTTCAAACTGGTTTCCCCCTTTAATGCTTTCTTTAATCCAAGTATCCTCTATTCAAACGTAAACGTATGTATAATTATAAAACCCAGTATAAATTATCTTTTATGACCTCTTATTCCCACACCATTATTTATTTCCCCATACAACACTTCATAATGTTGTTTTCCGAACGTTATAATGAACCGAGTATTCTTCTACTCAATTAAAATAACGATATATGTGTATAGATGTTCCGTTTATACTTTATACATTTCGAATTCTATCCAGCTGCAAAATTCGTTATATCATAAAACAACTAAAAATTCATATACAGTTAATTTTTTTATACACTTCACCTTCTATCAAGAAAAACAGCGACTGTCTTCTACTACTAAATATGTAGAAACATATAGGCAGAGACTATATTCATTTATACAATAGAGACGTTGCATATAGTATTATAATTGATTTTCTTACTAATAAAATTGGGGTGTCATCCAGAGTGAGGTCTATTGCTCCAATCGATTTACTAGTAATTGACCGAACGTAATGAGATTCATGGTACAACTTCACGATTTTGCATTACGTTTGCCTGTATCTATCTGTCTACATTTCTTCCGCTGTGATTTTCTAATGCATTACAGATTTTTATTTATCCCATTAAGAGATCCAGGGCTTCGTAAAAACAAAAATTCAAAATTTTATATATATATATATATATATATATATATATATATATATATATATATATATATATATATATATATATAGATATGTATATATATATATATTAACAACAGGGAGAAATGCATAAAACTGCACTGGCCCGGAAGTCACCTTTCCAATGGGACTCTCGGCACGGTGCGGGGCTCGAACCAGAAGAGGTCTAGAATATACCTGCTAAAGCTCTAAAGTCTTGAGGATACTCCGTCGTCAGGCTAGTATATACATATATATATATATATTAATATATATAAATTACATAACACGTTGTTCGCTCGAGATGAACTCCGAAACTACTTTACCGATTTTAACGTTTTTTTTTTATGAGTGTTATGCTCCAACTTAAGAGATAGGATAGTTTATTTCTTAATTTGAGATTGCAATTTTATTTTATTGCGAATTAATAGTTTTATATCTAGATATAGTTCGATAATATTTTAACAGATGGTAGTTTAAGTATAAGGTAGTCCAGTCAGTTGACCGGATTGAGTAATTGTCCAATAGATGGCGATCTACAAAAATTAGTACTAACATTTTTAGTAATAAGCTTTAATTTATTGGTATAACCGACCACATGTTGCTGAGTACAAAGTATAAATTAAATTTTTATTATAGTAAATGCAATTGTTGTACAATTATTCTTACTTGTTTTCTATTTTTGGTCCTTTATTGTTTAGAACTCTCTTATCAAAATAAATATATGTAAGTATTATCATATCACATAGTTATACTATTATACTGTACTAGCTGATCCGGCAAACGTTGTTTTGACATACCTTCATTACATAGTATAAAACAAAGTCGCTTTCTTTGTCCCTATATCCCTATATATGCTTAAATCTTTAAAACTACTCAATGGATTTTGATGCGGTTTTTTTTAAATAGATAGAGTGATTGAAGAGGAAGGTTAATATGTATAATAACATCCATTAAATTGCGGATTTTCAAATTTGGACACACAGATATTTGTAATTAAACTTACCTTCTCTTGACTTCCGTTACCTTCCTTAATTATTTTAATTGAAGCTTTTATTGAAGTTCTTGACAAAAGCTAACACACAAAATGTCTTCATATCACATGTCTTCAAGAAATGTCTAGACATACCATGATATATCAAACTCCACGATTTGTCTGCAACATATGTAACATTATTCTGTTCTTAATGAAAATAATAGTGAGAGATATGAAGGAAATATTCAAAACATTTAAAGTTATGTATAAATTCACCAGAAGGTGAGAAAGAGAAGTAGAGTTCGAATGAAAAGTTGATGACGATGCCACACTAGCTATCTGACTTCAACTTGATAATATAACTTAAATGAGTTATTTAGAAACTAAAGAAACAAGTTCTGTTCTACTAAAGAAAATTAAAACACTTACTTTGAGATACAAATAGAGTATAATTATTGTGTACCATATTTTTCTATTCAACATTCATCTGTTTATTTATTTTCCTAAAGAGTTATGTATTTAAAGAATCTCTTTTGAAAAAAATAAGTTTAAAAGAACTAAAACCCTACATCGGAAATGTCCTCTTAAAAACACGAAACAAGAAAATATTCTTGTCGGAAATAAGATAAAGTGGTGGTCAGAGGCTAGCCGTGGTTGCATAAAATCTTACCGTAAGTGTTGTTTGTACTTAACAATACATAATCGTTTTAGGGTTGTAAGGTGGCATGTGTCCTCATCTAAGCTCTGAAAATCACTTTATCTAATTTCTGGCAAGAATATTTTCCTATTTCGTATTTTTCCGTTGTTGGATTTAATTCATTTATACTTATTTTGTATTTAAAATATTTTGTACCCAAGTGTACATATTTGTACTAATGTAAAAAAACTTTTAAGGTCCCTACTTCTTTCTCTGGATTTTATTCTTATAATATGTAATCTACGTTATCCGAATCAAAATAACGAATCGATTAACACCCCATTCATAAAAATCGGTTTTGTAGTTTAGCTACTTAGTAATCTACGGTGTAACATACGTATAGTCATTCATCTCTACAAATATACATTGACTGATCAATCGTAATCCTTCTTTTTGGCTTTGGCGTAGTCGTGTTAAAATGACAAATATGTAATTAGGAAGTTTCCTGCAACTGTCGAAACTGTCCTTCAACTTATTATTGTGATATGAAATTCAAAAAATATGAACTCCCAACAGATTTTCTTTGACTCTCACATTGTATCTTACGATCAGAAACAAAATGAAATATCCAAGTCAATTTTTCCGTAAATAAAAAATTTGGGGCCTAACTTAACAAAGGACGAATCATTGAAAAGTGGAAATCGTGTTTACGCAAAAAAATAATTTAATTCCAAACTGTCTCAAATGATTTCATACTATTTATACAAATGTCAGTTTAGAAAATTTATTTTTGAATTCCGAATAATTGAAAATTATTAAGAATTATGAAAATTTATCATGAAAAAAATAACCATTTTGGATTATTATTGTACCTGCATTAAAATAATATTCCCAAAGTAGAATAAATATATTTCATTTTTCGTGAAATAATTAGCTCCCAAAAATATTTACTTTGACTTTGAAACGATTATCTAACGTTCTGGTAATAACAGAATTAAACATCCAAAAATATTATTTCAGAAAATAAAAATTCAGGTGTGGAATTCACATAAAAATTGAAAACGTTTTTCGTAAAAAATATTACCTCTCAAAAGATTTTCTTTGATTCTCAAACTCTTTCCAACGATTATCACCAAAAATAAACTAGCAAGTCAATTTTGCTCGAAAATAAAAAATCTGGAGGACAATCTCAAACACTTTTGCTGAAATCCTAAACGGTTCTAAAAAATTTTGCGTTCACAAATTTTTCGGAAACGAAAGTGAGGGCTAATTTAACGTAGGTTATATTTGGTATGATAAAAATTATTTGACATTTCATCCTATACTTGTTTTTATAATCAATTCTCGTTTAAAATAATAAGATAAAATAATAAATTTTAAAACATTTATAAACAAAAAATATTCATACTGGATGTACCCAGACTCGAACCATAAGGCGATTGAATATCAAACATTGGCACAGCATGCTGTTCTGTATGTCCAATTTTTTTTGTATAAACCGTAAATAAATTTATACACATTTGTTTTTTTCTGTACCCGGCGTTTTCTGCAGCAAAGATCTATCGTAATTTCATGTAATTTCATCCAAATTGTTAGAGCTGATCTATAGTTAGCTTTATATATATATATATATATATATATATATATATATATATATATATATATATATATATATATATATATATATATATATATATATATATATATATATATATATATATATATATATATATATATATATATATATATATATATATATATTTACGATATCTGTGCGACTGGTGGCAGCAATTAGTTTTCAATAAAATGCAAGAGATTGGTTTTTAACTTGTAAAATCCTTGTAGAAGTATGAAATTTGTATCATCATTTCAAGGAAATTTTGCTCAGTAAAATTACTATACATTTGAATAAAAAAATCATCATTTTTAAATATGTTTTAAAATTTTTTATTCATCTAAATTGCTCATATCCATTTATTTAAAATGATAAATAATATTTCATAGTTTATAGGATAAAAAATATTTTCAAGAATTATGTTCCAGTTGTTTCCTGGTATACCTTTTTCGTTGATTAGATTATAATATAACAAAATATAATTTTCTTTTCCACTTTGTTTATAGGAATGTTGATCATTTGTTGCTGACTGATATATATATATATATATATATATATATATATATATATATATATATATATATATATATATATATATATATATATATATATATATATATATATATATATATATATATATATATATATATATATATATATATATATATTGCTTTCTCAATGGGTTTACCAATTTACCAATTACAGTGGGATGTTTAGTGTCAAAATGATATCGTGAATGTTGTATCGTTAAAATGAGCAGCAAATGTTTCAGTTTGCAATGAGGCAGTGACGGCATCGAGTCCTAATGTTTCATTTTCGTTTCTTGTTTAAAAAGGGATAGTTTCATGTTAAAAAAGCCAGTCAAGAGGCGGGTGACGGCGAAATCAGCCAACTAGCTATACTCATGAGAAAACAGGAAGTTCCTCATCCGAGTATGGATGATATTTATACCTTCATTGATAATATTACAGAATGTCAGTTCTCAGAGACAGAAATTCTCGATGTAATTACTGGGAAGAAATCTGTATAGAAAACTAAATTTAAAAATTCAAGCCAAGTGTGAGTCTAGTTTAATAGTTTCTAAAGGTACTAACAGATTCGATGTTCTAATGCTACCTTTTTAAAGAGAAAATATCCCTTTTCCACACACTTTAGAAACATTAGGACTCGATACAGACAGTTTCTTATCACAAAAAAACACTTACTGCTCATTTTGCAACGCAGCACTCACAATATAGTTAACCCATTGAGAAAGCAGTATTTTAGGGCTCTGCGACTGGTGACTGCAATTAGTTATCAAAAAATGCAAGAGTTTGATTTTAACCTTGCAAAATCGTTGTAGAGGTTTGGAATTTGTATCATTATTTCAAGGAAAGTTTGCTCTAGAAAATCATTGATATATTTTAATAAAAAAAAATCATCATTGTTAAATATTCCTTATATTTTAGAATTGTTAAATATTCTTTTATATTTTTGAATATTTTTTGTACATTTGATGGAAAATAGATAAAATAGTAAAGTAATACATTATTGAAAAGTATTAAGTTAGTAATACATTCTATTTTTGAGTGCATAGTTGAAAATTATTCATTATTTATAAATTATTTGCTCAATTATTTGCATGTAAACTGTACAGCAAATGTCAAATTATTGAATAATTACAAAAAAACATTTAATTGTAGTTTTAAGGTTGAAAATTTTAAGAATGATTGAAGAAATTGGATTAGTAACTATTTATTAGTAATAATTATTCATTTAAAATAGTTAAAAAAATTTCCTATATTCAATTAAATTCACATAGTTATATATCATTTGATTGATAAACTAGATTTCGTAACCATAGAAACGAATGAAAATATTTTGATGCACGGTGCCCATAGCTTTTTTTGAGAATTCGTAGATTGAACTAATAATGATATAGATAAAAAATTTGTTAAAAATCAAATATTTTCACTTATTATACAAATTAATATGTTCATTAAACTTCATTTTGCTATGATTGAACTTTAGTGTAACAAATAGTAAATATGACATGGCAGTCCTCATGGCCATGATTGAAATTAAGAATTGAGATGTAAATGTATAACCTAGCTAGATTCCATATCATTTATATTACTGTGTTTTGATGTACACAATTTTTAAACTAAATACAATCGTACTTTTGATCATTTTCAATTGAAAATGAAAATTTATAATTATTTTCCCTGAAGTCGAAAAGTTGAGTAACTGTTTAAATTCAATAAACATGTGCTTTTTTCCCGCGTTTGGAAAATTCCATTGAACTGATTAAGCCTAGCAGTGCAGTCTAGTGGATAATAATTTAACATATTGACGGTCTTTTGTGAATACACGTGAAGTAACTGCAGTAACTTGGAAACTGAATTCGATCATCGTGTTTTATTAATTTATTGAAAGTAAGTTATTAAATATTTTGGATACTTTTTAAACAATTATTTTTTCAAATAATTTAGTTCGAAAACTTCAAATTTACTTCGTATTACATACCAATTTTAACCTAATATTTTTTTTAATAGAAACTATTTTCATGATGAAATCTTTTCTCATTAAATAGTTTTCTCTATTAGATATTTTTTAGATCGAACTAAATGTCAATTTGTTTTAAATCTTTAAATGTTTACTTTTAAATACAATATTTTTACGTAAATATTATAAAATTAACAATTTAATAAATTTTTCTAGAATGCCATCCGATGCAAAAAAACGTGAACAACAGCGCAAAAAAGCTGCAGCTAATACACGCAATCGGAAACAAATACCTGCTAAAAAAGATGAGAAAGAATCAAGCACTTCAAATGGACAAAACGGTGTACTTAGTCCCGAAGGTAAGTTCAAATTTCCGTTATAATAGAAACAAAAAATAAATAATGAATTGAAAAAATTTTAGAGGCGTTGTGCAAAAAACTAGAAGCGGATGCAAAATTAAATGCAGAAGCTAGATCATGTACAGGTTCATTGGCTGTACATCCAAAATCGCGTGATGTCAAAATTGATAATTTCTCAATTACATTCCATGGCTGTGAAATGTTGCAAGATGCAATGCTTGAATTGAATTGTGGTCGAAGGTATGGCTTACTTGGATTAAATGGTAGTGGAAAATCTACTTTATTATCAGTACTGGGAAATCGTGAAGTTCCCATACCAGAACATATTGATATTTTCCATTTGACTAGAGAAATGCCAGCATCTGATAAAAGTGCTTTGGAATGTGTCATGGAAGTAGACGAAGAACGTGTTCGTTTAGAAAAAATGGCCGAAGAATTGGTTGGCTCTGATGAAGATGGTAACTTTGTTGAAATTTTCATAATTTTCAAGCTTGCTATTAATAATATATTTGAATTTTTATAGATGCTCAAGATCAATTAATGGATATTTATGAACGACTAGAAGATATGTCTGCAGATACAGCTGAGGCTCGTGCTGCTGAAATTTTACATGGTCTAGGTTTCGATAAAGAGATGCAGGTAAAATCTTTAAATTATTTATTTTCATACAAACCCTAATTGAGCCATTTTATATTTCAGGCAAAGAAAACAAAAGATTTTAGTGGAGGTTGGCGTATGCGAATTGCTTTAGCTCGTGCGTTGTATGTTAAACCACATTTACTATTGCTTGACGAGCCTACTAATCATTTAGATCTTGACGCTTGTGTATGGTTAGAAGAGGAACTTAAAACGTAAATATATTTTTATAAAATAAATACAGTAAAAATCTCAATCAAAATCATAAATCTTCGATTAAATACAATAGTAACATATATAATTTGAGTTGAATTTTTAATTACACTCATCATTGTGAACGAAGTTGTGAATTTTCTGTCGATAAATACTATCAAAATTATAATTTATATTTTCTTTATTTATATATACTCTCAAGATTTGGGTTAGCAATATAAGTAGATGGTACTTAAGTTCCATCTGGTCAACAAATGGTTAAGATTATTAGCAAATTGTTTAAACTTATGAGATTTCGCAAGACATTAATACATGACACAGTTCCTTCATATTTATT